>JAWNLW010000591.1:682500-942500 GCA_035042075.1 Drosophila macrospina
GTGTCATAAAGTTTCGTTGGCAACAATTCATGCGTATAGCGGCTTGTTTCATGTTGCTCAGCGCGAGCAGGGTAAGCAGTTAGGGATAGTTGAGTGGTTAAGGTGCACGTTGGCAGCTGTAACTTGAATGTGCACGGGTTGATCCCAATGCCCTAAGGATAATGCCACGTTTTAAAAACTAAGAACCTCAAAAGTTAATAATAAATTCATTTTATTGCGTTTAAGCAGCTAAATAATAGTACATGCTGTAATTAAACTAACTGATCAGCAGCATGTAAGCAGTGCACTGCTTAATGGCATGCTCTCTCTTTTCAGTAGTGCAAACATCTTTATATCACAAAGCAGTTTACAAAGCATTTGACAAAGCAGTTTACAAGGCAATAATGAAAGTATTTAGTATGAGATATGTTTAATTTGCAGCTTACAACTGAAGAGCACTGCTTGGCTTTATAGCATCCACATTTCATATAATCCACAGGGGAAAGGGGCTGCAGAAGGCTGCATACAGCTTTTAGGTGGTTTATGCGTTGACCTGCAGCTGCAGCACAGAGCGTACAAATGTCTGTCTGTCTGACTGTCAGTCACCGCTCTACCCTGCACTGCCCCCTCTATGCTCATCCTCATATCATACTGCTGCCCTCAACACATGCGTTTGCCAAATCTTTACTGGGGTTTTTCTGTGGGTGCTTGGCTCGTGTCCTGATGGTCCTGGCAGCATCAGACTCTGAGTGTCAGTTGGTCTGGCAACGCCTGGACTCTGAATGCTGTCCTGCCCGGGCGCGTTAAGCGTAAAATGATGCAAATTACTCGGAGGTGCAACACCTTTTACCAACATTCCCCCCCCGCAAAAACACTTTGGCCCGAAAAATGAATTGAAGCTGCATTCACAACTCGAGGCTTCGTCGGCTGCTTTTGTCATTCGCAGCATTTTGTTTTGGGCCAAAAAGTTTAAACTTTTAAGCTGCTGTCCAGCTTACTCTCGCTCTCTCTCTCTCGCTCTCTCCCTCTCTCTCTCTGGTGCTTTATCTCTGCAGCTGACAACTGAGCAAATTAAAACGTAAAACTAACAGAGATTTTCTTTTCGTTTTTTCGAAAGAGCTGTTGAGCTGACAAGATGATGCTCCAGCCTGTTTGCTCCAGCATGAAATTATATCATATATCCATATGGCAGTCTTCAATGGGCCTAGGCTTCCCCTATTGCCAGCTGCCAGTTTCTTAATTTTCAGTTGCTAGCCCAAATCACTTGCTGCAAAGCCCTTTCAGACACATTGACAAACTGAGAACAATTCAATTTTTTGGCTTTACTTGGGGTTTTCACTCTGTCGCCGCTCGCTTTTGTTGTCCCTCTTCTTATTATGTGCTGTAACTGGCCTAGGCTCAGCTGCCTGGGGGAGGGGAAGCGACGCGGAGGTAGCTGAGCATTGTCTGCGAAGCAAGTGATTTACTGCCAACAGCCCCCTCTCTCTCTCCCCCTCTCACTGCTCCTTCTGCCGTATACTTATTATTACTGTCGTTTATTTATCCGACGCCTGCGTTTTGTGCGTTTTGTGTGAACGGCATAAAAAGCAATAAATATTAAATTGTGCGAGGTGGGCGTGGCTTAGGCGTGTTTCACCACCGAGTGAATAGACAGTTCTATTTGATGTGCAACTTAAACAAGCAATTAATTAATGTGCTGCTCAAGTGGGAGGCGTCTTTTCAAGTGCTTAAACTAAGCATTGAGTACATTATTAATCAAGGCAGCAGATGCCATAAATACAAGAATAAATAAATAACAAATATGCATTCATTGTTAATTTATGTGCAGTTTTAAATTATTTTCGTTTTGCTTGATGCTTTATTGGTTATTTAGTTCATTAAAATATTCACAATTGTTTCAGTTCAGTTAAAATCTTCTTCAATTCCATAAGCTAAACTCTGTTTCATCATTCAGTCTTTTGCTCTCCAATGTTTATTGACTTCTTAATTACAAACTGCAAAACTAGTTGCTGCACATTTTTCATTGCTTTCCCCTCTACTTTTCCTTCTTTTTTTGGGGGCACAACTTGTTTATACTTGGTGATCTATTCAAATTGCCAAAAACTGAACTCAATCAAGCTCGTAAGAGCTATGCAGAATCTAGAAATTCTTTTGAGCATTGCACAATGTTTTTCACTAAAGGTTTTATTTTGTTTGACTTCGTTTTATTTTTCTTTTCTTTTTGATTTTGCATAAATTCAATAACAGCGTCTGTGAGTGGGCGTGGCAAGTACAACAGCAGCCAAAGTTGAATTATGAAAGGGACGCAGAAGCAATAACAGCAGCAGCAGCAACAACAACAACAGCAGCAGCAGCAACAACAACAGCAGCATCAACAGCAACAGCAACAAATGCATCAGAGCTGAATCCACCAACACAAATACCCATGCATATGTACAAGTGAGTGTGTGTGTGTGTCTTCGCATGTGTGAGTGTATGTTGACATTTCCGGTGGCCACATGAAGCTGTGTCTATCCTTACAAGTGTGCGTGTGTGTGCGTGTGTGCGGTGTGTTGACAACAGGCAGGCAACTATGGTCAAGCTATTGGCCAAAATTGTTGACGTTTTCCATACCCTATAAAAGTTAGCTAAAGTGTGGTTTAAGTCGCATGCAAAAGATGATCAGACGTATGAAATTATTAAATTATTATTATATATTTATAATTATTAAAATTAAATTATTAAAAAGTGTTAAATTAAGTTTAAAAAAATTAAATTTGAATGTAAAATGAAATATTTTTAGCGGCTTAATAATAAAAATGAAATGTTTTATATAAATTATGATAAAAAACGTATTTAAAAATTAAAATTTAACTTTTTAAATATTAAAAATAAATATTAATTAATTTATTAAATGTTTTATTTCAGTAGTAACTTAAAAATGGATTGTTTTATTTATTATTTATATTAAAAATTTATTGTTTTAATAATTATTTCTATAATAATTTATTGTTTTAATTATTTATTTATTTATTCATTTTTGATATTTAGTTATTTAGTTTTTTAGTTATTTAGTTATTTAGTTATTTAGTTATTTAGTTATTTAGTTATTTAGTTATTTAGTTATTTAGTTATTTAGTTATTTAGTTATTTAGTTATTTAGTTATTTAGTTATTTAGTTATTTAGTTATTTAGTTATTTAGTTATTTAGTTATTTAGTTATTTAGTTATTTAGTTATTTAGTTATTTAATTATTTAGTTATTTAGTTATTTAGTTATTTAGTTATTTAGTTATTTAGTTATTTAGTTATTTAGTTATTTAGTTATTTAGTTATTTAGTTATTTAGTTTTTTAGTTATTTAGTTATTTAGTTATTTAGTTATTTAGTTATTTAGTTATTTAGTTATTTAGTTATTTAGTTATTTAGTTATTTAGTTATTTAGTTATTTAGTTATTTAGTTATTTAGTTATTTAGTTATTTAGTTATTTAGTTATTTAGTTATTTAGTTATTTAGTTATTTAGTTATTTAGTTATTTAGTTATTTAGTTATTTAGTTATTTAGTTATTTAGTTATTTAGTTATTTAGTTATTTAGTTATTTAGTTTTTTAGTTATTTAGTTATTTAGTTATTTAGTTATTTAGTTATTTAGTTATTTAGTTATTTAGTTATTTAGTTATTTAGTTATTTAGTTATTTAGTTATTTAGTTATTTAGTTACTTAGTTATTTAGTTATTTAGTTATTTAGTTTTTTAGTTATTTAGTTATTTAGTTATTTAGTTATTTATTTGCTTATTTATTTATTTATTTATTTTTTAATTATTTATTTGTTTATTTATTTATTTATTCATTCATTCATTCCCTCATCGTTTGTAAACTACGAAGCATCAACAATGATAATTCAAAAGTTCCCAGCAATTACTTTATATTTTTTACAGGGTATATGCGCGTTCTGCTTGCTGACAATCTGATTTCGCATTTCTTGTATCAACTTTTTTGCTGCTTACGTGTTGATGACATCGATGAGCTCTCCGCTTGACGTTGTCACTGACCATTTTCCAGAGTTTTCCCCCACAACTGCCTCACAACTGTTGGCGTCGTTGATGATGACATTTTTGTTGATTACAACATTGTTGCACATTGTTTGTCTCGTTGCTGTAGCTGTAGTTGCTCTGCCTGTTGTTACTCATGTTGTTTTTGTTGCTGTTGATGTTGTTGATGTTGTTGTTGTTGTTGTTGTTGTTACTCTGCTGCGGCTGAACCACACAAACCAAGTGCACTTTCAATATTGAACCGAGCACGCCCACGCAACTCACTCCCCCCTCAGCCAGCCCCAGCTCAGCCGCCCTCAACATGTGAACTATGCATTTTTCAAGCATTTTGCATACAAAATTTGTTCTGGCCAAAGGCAACAGATACCAAGCGAGAGCTGGCATATTGAATTTTTAGACAGTTCAAATACTTTTAGAATGCTTAAAATGCAATTTCGGTGCATCGAATCGAAGCCACATGAAGCTGAAGCTGAAGCTGCAGAAGAAGAAGAAGCGGAAACAACTCTGTAATTTGCGAATACACAAATGGATAACAAAGCATATGATTTTTGACTTTGCTACTTTGGATGAGGGACTTCAATAAGCCCAAAGCTATTTAGAAACATGTCTGCCTTAGTAATGTGCTAATTTGGAAAATCAGACAATAGGCAATTGACTATAATAGTTACTGTAATAATAAATATATATAAAAATATAGAAATTCATTTGCTCTTTGTTTAGTATTTAATATTTAATGTATTGTATTTATTTATAAATGACTGTTTTCAATATACAACTACAATATCATAATCGATTAATGATCTCTTCCTTGCCAATTTTAAGAGAAATGCACCTTAAATTAGTTGTCAACGGAACTCTTTGAAGAGCGGAAATCAACCTAAAAGTTAACAGCGCGGCACTTTGAAGAGCGGCAATCAGCCTTAGCTGAATTTGTATTGCAAACTTATTAAAATAAATGTAATTAAATAGATCTTTAGAGGATATTCAATATTAAATTGATAATATTTATTTATTACTGTTTCCAATATACTACTAAATATCATCATCTATTAATGACCTTTCCCTTGGCAATTTTAAGAGAAATTCATCTTAAATTAGTTGGCAACGCGACACTTTGAAGAGCGGCAATCAACCTAAAAGTTGGCCACGCGACACGTCGAAGAGCGGCAATCAGCCTTAGCTGAATTTGTATTGAAAACTTATTAAAATAAATGTAATTAAATAAAGCTTTACAGGTATAAAGAAAATATAATTAATATATAAGATATTTAATATTTAAATTATTATATTTATTTATAAATTACTATTTCAAATATGCAATTAAAATATCATAGTCGATTATTGATCTCTCCCTTGTCAATTTTAAGAGAAATGCACCTTAAACGCAACGCGACACTTTGAAGAGTAGCAATCAACCTAAAAATTGGCCACGCGACACTTTGAAGAGCGGCAATCAGCCTTAGCTGAATTTGTATTGAAAACTTATTAAAATAAATGTAATTAAATAAAACTTTTGAGGTATAAAGAAAATATAATTAATATATAAGATATTTAATATTAAATTGATAATATTTATTTATTACTGTTTCCAATATACAACTAAATATCATCATCTATTAATGACCTTTCCCTTGTCAATTTTAAGAGAAATGCACCTTAAATTAGTTGGCAACGCGGCACTTTGAAGAGCGTCAATCAACCTAAAAGTTGGCAACGCGACGCTTTGAAGAGTGGCTATCAGCCTTAGCTGAATTTGTATTGAAAACTTATTAAAATAAATGTAATTAAATTAAGCTTTAGAGGTATTAGAAAATATAATTATTGTATTAGATATTCAATATTTAAATTATTATATTTACTTATAAATTACTGTTTTCAATATACTACTAAAATATCATAATCGATTAATGATCTCTTCCTTGCCAATTTTAAGAGAAATGCACCTTAAATTAGTTGTCAACGGAACTCTTTGAAGAGCGGAAATCAACCTAAAAGTTAACAGCGCGGCACTTTGAAGAGCGGCAATCAGCCTTAGCTGAATTTGTATTGCAAACTTATTAAAATAAATGTAATTAAATAGATCTTTAGAGGATATTCAATATTAAATTGATAATATTTATTTATTACTGTTTCCAATATACTACTAAATATCATCATCTATTAATGACCTTTCCCTTGGCAATTTTAAGAGAAATTCATCTTAAATTAGTTGGCAACGCGACACTTTGAAGAGCGGCAATCAACATAAAAGTTGGCCACGCGACACTTCGAAGAGCGGCGAAGAGCCTTAGCTGAATTTGTATTGAAAATTTATTAAAATAAATGTAATTAAATAAAGCTTTACAGGTATAAAGAAAATATAATTAATATATAAGATATTTAATATTTAAATTATTATATTTATTTATAAATTACTATTTCAAATATGCAACTAAAATATCATAATCGATTAATAATCTCTCCCTTGTCAATTTTAAGAGAAATGCACCTTAAATTAGTTGGCAACGGGACTCTTTGAAGAGTAGCAATCAACCAAAAAAGTTGGCAACGCGGCACTTTGAAGAGCGGCAATCAGCCTAAAAGTTGGCAACGCGACACTTTGAAGAGCAGCAATCAATCTGAAACAAAGCACAACTGTACTTTAGTTTTTGTACGCTGAACTTACTGCTGCATTTATTTGCAATTGCCACGCCCCAATTGCAGGCGTTACTTAGTTCAGACTGTCGAGCAGCTGTCGAAAGTTGTTGGCTCTTTTGGTTCATTTCCGGTTTCTTATTGAGTTGTCAACTTGTTGTGCTGTCTGTCATTTTGAATGCAGCGCGATTTCCGCTTCCGTTGCATAGTCGACTGCAGCATTGCTAATGACTGTCTCCCTGTCTCTCTCTCTCTCTCTCTTTCTCTCTGTCTTTCTCTGCCCCTCTCTCTGTCTCTCACTCTATTGCTGTGAATTATGTGTGAAAGATAGCTAAATTATAGCACGCATGTGTATTGTTGCCACTCAACGCTGTCTATGCAAGGCATTCCCGCACACACCCGCCCACACCCACACCCACTCACACACACACACAATGACGCACAACAACAACAGCAATAGCCGTTGTATAAACACATACAATTTTGAATAGCTTCCACGCATTGTCCCGGCCTGTAAATTGCTGGCTCAATTATGTGAGTGGCTCTGCCCCTCGCAGTGGCAAGCCACAACATCTCTCTCTCTTTCTCTCTCTCTCTATCTTTCTCTGTCTCTCACGCATTCAGTTTTGCTTTGCTTTTTTTTGTGCCAGTTTATCAGCAAGCCGAGGCAAATGAATCAACCACGGGAACGGCACACATCGGGACACTGGGGATGGCCATTTCCAAGGCTCGTTGCTGACTCCTACTGGCTCTAACTGGCTCCTGCTGCCTCCACTTTAGGTTCTGTTGTTGCTGTGATCCAGATTCAAACTATGCGCCTGCACTTCATTGATTCTTCAATTGATTTATGCGTCTAAGCACCAAGCGGCAAAGCAAGCAGCGAAAGAGTTGCAAATTCATCGCCTCCGTTGCGCTGCGGCAGTGAACAGTGTGTGTGTGTGTGTGTGTGTGTGTGTGTGCTGTCTGATTTAATCCATTTTGCGGGGCACAGCAGAGACGAGGAGCAACAGTGGGAGAAAGAGACAGAGTGACAGGGAGAGGGAGGTGCTAACAGGTTATACCCGGTTTGTTATGCATACAAAGAGATTGAAACTGCCAAAAAGTTGAATCTGTCTCTATCCTGTGAATTTCCAAAAGTACAATAAACAACTTAAGAGAAGCTCGATCATAATATTCTCTTGTAATCAGACTAATACTAGCGCTAGATGGCGCTAGTTATTGCTTCGGCTAATCTGCACTAAAATAAAAATAAAAGGTGTATATTCAAATAATATAAATAAATTATTTAAAATAATTTAAAACATTAAAAAATAGTAAGAACAATTACGGTTAAGACTTAAATTATAGATATTTATCACTTAAAAGTATTTAACAGATATCGCAAGACGAAAAAAACTTAATTTGTCTGTGCGGTTTTAGTTGCGCATTCAATGACAATTTAATCGTTTCGTTTTGGTTGTGTATAAAAAGTAAAGAGAGGCAAATTAGAACAGCTTAAGCGTCCATAGAAGTAAAAGACACTCTTGCATTCGGCTTAGGTAAGCGCTCTCTTAAATCGTGATCGAAAGCAAAGCGAGTACGTTATGCTTACATTATCATCGCTTCTTCCTTCAATGCAGTACTTGAACGCATAAAAGAAAAAGGAAAAGAAATAGCTTAATACTTGGACATATATAAGTATGGCTGTTAATCTAAAACCGAATTTCTGTAAGTGATTAAGACGAGCTATTAAAGCATTTAAGTATATGTTTAAATAACTCTAATTCAAATAAAATATCTATAATAATTGCAATAGACGAATATTAATTATTTAAATTCAGCTACATTTTAATGACTATTTCATTGTACAAAAGGAATCACATTTGAAATAAGGAGCAGCAAAAGCTCTGACTGAGCTACTTTTGGCTGCCCTTCTCTTTCTTGCTCTTCTCTTCGACTTTAACAGCTGTGTTATGTCTTTGTATGTTTGCGCGTATGTAGATATGTACTAATATGTGCGCTAAGAAATGTATTCATGTATGCACGACATGGGACAGCATGTGCATAAGTAAGAGTAAGTTATTCATACAGTTTATGAGAAGATGCAATCCACACAAATATAGAGATAGGGAAAAGCTCATTCGCAGCTCTAATGCAGCCGTATTAATTTCCTTATTTTCTATTTCAAAAAGAGTTTTACACAATTAATTAGTAATGTATACCCTACAAAATGAATAAAAAGATAGAGCTAAGTGGCTTGGCTAACCTTTATGCCCAATAGGCAATGATAGTTAACAATAATAATAATAACAATAGTTGAACCACACCAATTGTGTGGAAATAGATTATATGATTATGGGATTTGTGAGCCTTGTCCTGCGTCAGCTTCCGAAAGGGCAACAATTTTTTGTTGTTAACACATTTCTAAACGGACTCTGGGCCCATTTGGCCGAGTATTCGTCACGCCCATTTGCGACTGCAAACGACTCTTTCTGCCTGCTCCCCCTTCTGCCTGCCCACCCTTTGGCTGCACATGACAAGCTCAACATGAGCTCATCGCAGTGGCAATTGCAATTATATGGCAAACTGTGTTTGGCGTGCAAATCACCGCAGGGCCACTCCAAGCTACCAACGACATGGACCTTGTGGGAAGTGGGAAGTGGAAAGAGAGAAGTGGAACGTGGAACGTGGGAAGTGGGAGGAAGCTCGTTGGGTTTGGAACTGCTGCTGTTTGCTGCACTGTGGCCCCTTAGGAGGATGAGGGGGAGTGCGCTGATGCCACAGCAGTTGTGGCCAACTCGTTGCCTCGTTTTGCCAACTCTCTCATTTTTATTTTTTTATTTTTTATTATTTTCAGTTTATTTGAATGACATGCATGAAGTGTTTATTGCATTTCACAAGTGTCCATGAAGCTGAAGCGATATCTAATAACTGACGACTACTACGAGTTATTGAAAGGGGTGAAGGAGGGAGATAGAGGGAGGAGTAGAACTTGTAACAGAATTATAAACTGGCCATAAAGTTACTTGGCCAAGCTCTGCTTTCAATTAAAGCACTCAAGCACAATTTGTTAGCGAAAAACTTTAATACAGTTCAAGTCAGCATAAGAATCAATTGAAGCGTGAATTTGATTTAATTCACTAACTTTGGGGGCGTGGCACAAGTTCGACAGTTCAACTATTCGACGCTGCGACGCTGCGACGGGTCGACGTTTCGGCTAGTGGAAAATTTTGCGACTTGGCATAAACTAACTTCCGTTGAAATGGCAATGCAGCCAACTGCAGCTGATGAATAAAACATGTATTTATGCGATAGTCAAGGGGGGAGAAACTGCAGCTGCATGGCAAGCAAGCAGTGTAGAGTAGAAGCGGAGCGACAGGGTTGCCAGTCGGCGGGTGGCAACATCGCCAAGTGGCACCATTCAGTCATCCAGCTGAGAGTGTCAAGTGTTTTTGCAACCCGACTACAAGTCTAATGGCATTTTAAGTAAATCATTGAAAAGACGTTGTCGCAACTTCTTAGCGTTCCACCCAGACGCCGTTTCCCATTTTCCTGCAGTTTTACACGCTAAGAAAACAGAATTTTGTGGCTCGATTGAAAGCTGTCAACTTGTTAAATTTGTTGTGCACAATAATTGAATTTCAAATCACAGAATTTTTAATATATTGAATTTGGCAATTTCTTAGTTTATATTTATATATATTTATTTATTTTTATATATTTTAATACATTTTTAAATATTTTTATATAATTTATACACATTTTTATACATTTTTATTATAGTTAGTAAATAATTTTTTTTATTTTTAATTATTTTTATACTTTTTATATTGTTGTATATTTTTATAAATTTTGTATATAGTTTTATACATTTTTTAAATATTTAATATATAATTTCTCTATATTTTCCTTACATTTTGATGTATTTTTAATTATTTCTATATATATTTTTAAATATTTATATATATCCAAATATTATATATTTGTATGCAAATGGGATAAATAAATTATTCAAATCAAAATGCGGTTTTATCAATTATTCTGCCGTTTTAGTTGTGCATTTAATGGCAATTCAATCATTTCGTTTTAGTTGTGGATCTTAAGAGAGGCAAACTTGAACAGCTTAATCTAAGCGCAAGCAGCGTTCACAAAAGTAAGAGACTCACTTGCATTCGGCTTAGGTAAGCATTCTCTTAAATCGTGATCAAATGCAATACACGCAGTTATGTTAACATTATCAGCGGTTCTTTCTTTAATTTATTATTTAGTTATTATTTTTATATATTTAGAAACTTTTTATTTAATTTTACTACATTTCTATATTTTTAATACATTTTTAAAATATTTATAATGCTTATTGAAGTATCTATTTGTTTATTAAAACGTTTTTACTGCTTACAACTTTTTAAATTTTAAATATAACTATTTGGCAGTTAATTTATGATATTAAATTAATTGTTTTTTATATTTAACACTATTTCTTCATATAAACATCTATTATATGCCTCCTTTGCCTTAGTTAATGTTAAATAAATGAATAAATTTCTCAAAGAGAATTTTAAGGTAGCATAACGTGGATTAAAGAGAACTTAAATACTTTGAGCTCATTCGCTGGTTTCTTAGCCACAATTTACTATGAAATCTGAAATCGCAATCCGTTTAGCAAATTATGCAAAACTTTTCTTAGGCTAGTTTAACTGCTGGCAGAACACAGACGCAGCGCAGATTTGCCAGCTCAGATTTAAGCAAACCTTTCTGCTTCTCGCTCTCTCCCTCTCTATCTCTCTCTCTCTCTCTCTCTCTCTCGGTGAGCTGTAATTTTTAAGCTGCTGTTTGGAGTTCATTTCATGGCCGCTAAGCCGCAACAACTGTCAAAAGCAGTTGGCAAGCACAAAAACCCTGAGCGAACATAAATAAATAATTGTAAGCTACTTAGTGTGAGTTTCTCTCCCGAAATCTCCTTGAATTTCTCATTTCTCATTTCTCGTTACTCGTTTCTCGTTTCTCATTTCTTCACTATTTGTGCGCATGCAAATGCCGCGAGGACTTGTGGCCAGCACTCGAGTTTGAAGCGCAAAGCGGCTTAAATGCCAGAAAACCTAAAGAACTTCAGCTCAATTATGGCTCAAACTGCACAACTGTCCCTCATATCAGTTTGGAATTGAATTTATTGTTGAGGAAGCCGCAGAACTGCACGTACGAGCATCGAACTGTAAGCGAAAGCAAATCAATTTCAATGGACATGATGTTGTAAGTTTTCCCGGACTTCAAATTGCAGTTGAGTTGGCAAAGGGCAGAGGGCAAAGTGCAGAGAGCAGAGGGCAAAGTGCAAAGGAAACTTTGGCCTGAGTTCGCGGCTCGTTTGGAGTCTGATTAAACTGCAGTTGCTGTTGTTGTTTTAGTTGTTGTTTTAGCTGTTGCTGTTGCCTTTGGTCATTATTTAACTTTTCAGTCAGTCTTTACAGCAACAACAACAACAACAACAACAATTAATCATTTTGACTTTTAATCTTTCATTTGTCCTTAATGTCGGCATCTTTATCGCGTCTCGGGCTTTGCCACGCCTCCGCTTCTTGTTGTTTGTGTCAAAAGTTTACGCAATCCTCAATCTCCAATCCTCAATCCCCTATCCCCCAATCCCCAATCCCCTACCCTCCCTCCTCAGCCTCGTCTCGTCTGCTGCTCCAGTTGACTTCAACTCGTATCTAGCCCGTCGCTGGCATCCATCTAAGGCTCAGTTTGTTAAGTACGCTTTGGGTCGCTTAAGCGGACTTAATCGCATTATTACTTTTACGAGAGTTTTTCTTTATGATTTACGCCCACAGAGTGCAATTCCTGCCCCCCTCCCCATCGCTCTCTCTCATCTTGACTAAATTTGCTGGAAATGAAAACATGAGAAATGAATTTCCAAGTGCGGATTTTGTGGTCTTACATTGAGTGAGACCTGTGTGAGTTCGAGAATTAGTCTGAGTATTTCTGCACAAAATATGTTAAATGTTGACTTCAGTTGGCAACAGTCCAACAAACTGATTTGAATACACTCCGGCACAATCTGCTGATGTGTTGATGACATAAACAATTGGCGAGCCTCAATAAAAATCAGCACACACATTTGCTGGTCATTTATAACGCAATTGCATTGGCCTTGCACATGAGAAATCAATTGAAAAATCGCATTAACCGCACACGCAATTATTCTGATCATCATCATCATTCTCATTCACATCATCATCCACATCATCATCCACATCATCATTCACATCATCATCCACAATTCATTTGAACAGATTGCAGGCTGCTGCAATGGCCATAACTGAAATGGCTCAATGGCTGACTGGCTGAAAGGGGGAGCATAAAACTCATTACATAAATGTCGACAACAGACAACAGACAAAAATTCGCATTTGACAAATTATTATTACTCGCTTTATGCGATATTACGGCGACGGTTCCAATAAATGGCATTTCGATTTGATGTGCGGCTCTTTCAAATACAAAAACCCAGAAAACAGCAGTAATTGCAGCTGAGTGTGAGTGCGGAATATGTGCGAATGTGAATGTGAATGCGAATGTGAATGGATTCGATAAATGATTCGCTTTTCGGAATGATGACAGTCAAGCTGCTCTTGTGAGTGGCGCTAAGTGAGCAACAAATGCTCAATTGGCAGTGAAAGGATTCAAGTCAGGTAGTCAGGTTAACAAACTAATTGTTTAAGGCCAAATGACACTTACAAGTTAGGCTAATGTGTAGTCTATTTACAGGGCTTAAAGTAAAGTACTCAATCATAATATTCAGACAGGAGAGAGAGAGAGAGAGAGAGAGAGAGAGAAGCTGTTATCAATTAGAATTTTGCTTAATATTGTTGTTAATTTGCTGATTCGTTTAAACAACTTTCAGCCATTTGCTCAGGCATTTACTTAAATAAGCACTTAATATCTTCAATTGCATTTAAATATGTAAAAACAAAAACATTTGAGTGCATGAAATGTGTAGAGGGGGCATTGCCTTTGACAAGCAAAACAAAAAACAATTAAAACATTTTCAACATTTTCAACATTTTCCACGCAATTAATCAATTCTGCAGTCACTCGATTCGCTCATCGTGGTTATTACTGCATTTTTGCCATTTACCACTGAGTTTCAAGAGTAAAGCAATTACAAGCGGTTGCAACCACAGTGGTGGCAAATTGAACAGAACAGAAAATATATAAAAACAACAACAACAGCAACAACAACAACAAGTTCTGAGTGAGCGCAAAGCCAGCAACAGAGGCAGAAACATAAGTATGCATTAAGCATATGCATTGCTTTTGTAATTACTTGTTTTTAAGCCTGCAACTACTTGC
This sequence comes from Drosophila macrospina, assembly GCA_035042075.1. NCBI lineage: Eukaryota > Metazoa > Arthropoda > Insecta > Diptera > Drosophilidae > Drosophila > Drosophila macrospina. Next base: position 696,470 of record JAWNLW010000591.1, read on the forward strand.
TGATGATTGTAAATATTTAACAAAATACCCTGTACGTATATGCCGTTCACCTGGCAAACCACAAACAATAACAGCAACAGATTTTTATCAGCAGCAGTGGCAACAGCAGCAACAACGGCAGGTGGCAGCTGATTGAGCGACTGCTGACAGTTGAGTGGGACTTAAGGGCTGAGTTCATGAGATATGTTATTGTTAATGCCTCATAAAATGCATACAACTACAGGCGCAGAAAATATAATTAAATTGATCATAGCGTATCTGTGGATTTTAAGTTCATTTATGAGCGACGTGGAATCTGTCTGCTCCATTCAGTGTACAAGAGCAGCTGTCAAAGCATGAGCTGAGAGCAACACTTGCTTGCACTGCTTGCAATTACAAACAATACATACAATCACCCGATCACAGTAGAGATAAGCAAGCTGTTCAAACTCTTTAACAGCTCCAGTCACGCTACACTGCTTGCACAAGTCATTGCATTGGCAGCTGTTCATAAAGCAGTGCACCTTTTACAGTTGCTCTTGAATTATTTCCAATAATTAAACTCTGCCGTATCATAATGTAAGAGAAAATTGTGTTTATAAGAGAAAAATTGATCTAATTAATAACGCAAAATACAATTATGAAGAGCAATTACTTAAAATCAACCCGTTCGTCCACTTTATGACACCAACTAAGTGAAAACTCTCATCTCCCTTTATGCATTTATGTATTTGCGCCCGTTTTCAGCCAGCTCGGACATCCGGAAGCTTCCGAAAACACTTCCGAGTCAAAAAAAAAAAAGAAGAGAAATGCCGTAAATCAACCGCAACACTTTAGACACTTCCTTCCGCAGCGACTGGGCCTTTGCTTTTGCCTCTCCCAATGCCTTTGACAGAAAGTCAAGTCAGGCAATAGAGAGGGAGAGAGTGAGAGTGAGAGGGAGAGAGACGGAAAATGGGGAAAATGTAAGGCAAAGTAGAGAAGTAAAAACGGCAGGCATGTGATTTATTTTCTTATTAATTTCCGTTATTCACGCCGCACACAATTTCCGCTACGTGTTACATTGAGTCTGACCAGAGACCTCATCTCGACTCCGCCCACTCACCCTTCTCTCGCTCACTCACTTTAGCTCAGCACATAAAAAAGAAGACTGTAAATATATTGAATACATTACGAACACTCCTCAGGCATCCTCAGGCATCCTCCAGGCAGCCGCCTTGCCTAACAATCTAATTAATCAGCAATAATTCATAAAATTAGAGCTACACAACGACAACAACTTCAGCAGCGGGCAGCCCATGGAGTTGTTGTGTTGGTCGGTGTGGGGGCGTGGTTGCTGCCTCGTTTGCTTCACACATAAATTAAAACGGAAAAGTGCATAAATTAAAAAGCGCGTTGCGCATACGCCGCATGGTACGCTTTCAAAAGTGCTGAAAAGTTGCACGGACTAGCTGATGCTGTGCGGGGCGTGGCATGTAGCAAGTGGCGCCATTAATTGTATATTAATTTAGACAAATTTGTTGGCATTTTTATGTTCTGACAACAAGAATAACAACAACAACTCTAACATCTACATAGAACAGAAAGAGCTTTAAAATGTATATTCATTCAGATTAAGCTTTTGCGATTTATTATATATTATTATTAAAGTATATAAGTTATTTGTACAAATTATTGTGGCGGAAATTGTGGATCGGCGCAAAAGCCGTGTATAATATGCCATTCGATGGCAAATGCGAAGAGCAGAAATATGAAGAGTAGAATCCAACAATAGATGCCAACCGAGCGTCGGCTATAGAAATTCAATGTCAAGGTCCACCACAGTGTGGAGATCACTGTGATCATGAAGAAGATATAACAGGCTTCGCCGTGCTCGCCATACAGCCAAACGGTGGCTCCCCTCTCCCGCACTCTTTCATTGAAATATAGGGGAACAGCCATGCCTACCATAATACCTGAAAAACAGAAAATAATATGAGAAACAATTAACAGATTTAAATGCTTTATATATCAATATTTCAATTGAATGTAGATCAGCGAGTTTTTATCAGTTATTTGCCTTAATATCAAAGAGTCGTCAATTGTGTTGTCTCTTTCTTTTTCATTTGCAGACTGACATCTTGGTTTTCTGCTTTCGCACACTAACATTCGAAACTCTACAAAGCCTTGTCTTTGTTTTTCGCTCTGACTCTCACACTCAGGCGAGGCCACTCTTACGCTCTCGAGCCTCGCTCTTAGCATATGCGAAACTCGCAAGATAGAAAATAAATTTAACATTATCTATGTGTTTCGTTTTGTCATGTTCCTTTCTTTGCTTCACTTTTTGCTAGTGCTTAACATAGTACTGTTAAGCCACTGTAATTTTAACATATCTCTTGGAATAAAGAGTAATGTTAAATATTCGATAAACTGTTTTAAATATACGACTTTTTAAATGGTTTAAAATACAATAAACTAATATTGAATATAAGAAGCAATTTCTGCTCTTAAGAACCAATTAAATGTCAAATGCATTTAGTTAAGGACTCAAATGATTACTTACTAAAAAAGGGGCCTGCAAAGATGGCAGCAAACGCCATTTTCTCATAGCCCTGCATGGTCATGCCAGAGATGGCTAACAGATCGAGAATGGCATTGATCAGGGAGCCAAAAGTAATATCCATAAAGTTCTCACTCAAGTTGAAAACGACGCCCAGAATCGTGGTAAGCACTTCAATCTCGGCGGCACACAGAAAGATGATGACGAAGGAGCTGGAGGCGCTGATGAAGAGATAAAGCTGAGAGAAGGAATCAGCGAAGAAAGATAAGTAAACAGTTGGAGCAATCAGAAGAAGATACATACAAAATGATAGGGAGGGGGTATATCGGTGCGGGAGTGAAATAAGACAAATACAGCGACAGGCACCGTGATGCACAATGACCATAGAGAGTAATCAAAGTTGAGCTGAATACGCCAACCTGTGTAGACCTGGGCCAGGTCAGCTGCTCAGACGATGATGATTGGTGAATACCTAGGAATGAATAGGGATTCAGTATCACTTACAGTGCACTGTGGTTATGATGATGAACGGAGTCGTAATAATCTGCATGCAGTTGAGCAACTTGCTCCAGCCGTGCTTGTACTTCTCGTAGTTCACCTCGGGTATGATCAACTTGATGATGAGAACCAACGGAGATTTGCAGCAAATGATGAAGCGGCCACAGGAACTGCTCAACTTCCAGTCAATGGCATCGATGGGATTCAGTGACTTGAGGAACTCATCGGCCAGGAATTGATTCTTTGCATTCTTCTTGTTATGGAGAACGGTCTTCGTCGAAACATAATCGACGTCATCCGACTTGGTTTGCTGGGCCGGAGTGGCAAAGAAGTTGGTGGCACTCAAGGATACTCGAGCCTTGGGTATATAGAAGCTATTCTGTTTCCTTATACTCATGACCTCATTGCTCTCCAGATCGATGAGCAGAGCCATATTTTTCCTCAATCTCTCGTTTCTCTTCGTCGAAATGGGCTGCTGCCTCAAGGCGGCAATTTCCACGCGCAGCTCTAAAAAGGGAAGAAGAGTAGAAGAGTAAAAAGGAAGAAGAGAGTATTATGTGAGTTACTCTTAATTGTTCTTCGCATCAATATGAGATCGGTTAATTGAATGATCAGGTAGATTATATAGAACCAAAGTAGAACTGCAATTAGGATTCACGATGAGTTCACAAATTGTTATTGAAAATATTGGATGAGTAGCTTACTTATGCTATCGCTCTTGCTAACCTTGCCCTCGTGAGAGACCATAAAGCTGACCACCTCCGCGGCAAGTAAAAGGAAGAGCAGATCCCTCACAGTGCTGTGGCCATCCATCTTAAAGGGTTTCAGGTAACAGACCATGCCACCACAAACCAGAATTATAACCAAGGCATTGCTAATGGTTCTGGTGAAGAGAGCGCCCTCAGCTCGGATTGGCATCATGTTGGATATCAGATCCGGGAACGAATTAGCAAAAGCTAAGAGAGTGATTCCAGCGAAGTATTCGTTCATGTGCATCTTAACCGAAAGAATCTTCATAACGGGTGAGAGGCTGTATGTAATAAAGAATACAAATAATAAAAGTATTATTTATATTAATAATTATAATAATAATATAATATTATCAGGGATTCAAACCCTAATCGTTAATCGCTCTCAACTTTTCCTTTACAACGATTTGCGCTCATTGTTTACATATGCAAAGAGCTGCGCTTGATGACAGAGCAAATGGAAATGAGCGTCTCTTATTCTCTTAAAAAACACACTATACAAAAATTCCAAAAAAGCTCATGTGTGGAGTTAGTGTCCGTATGCCTAGATCACTCTCTCTTTACGACATATCGGCATCACTCTTCCGCTCACTGCATGTAGTCGAAAATTTGTCAAGAACAACGCAGTGAGCAAGTGCGAGCGAGATCGCATGCAGCTGCAGTGCAAAGGCAAAGCGACAAATGAAAACGTAGATAGATTTCTGTCATCTGCACACTTGCATACATAAGCGAGAGCTTTTTGTAGGATGAGTATGTAAATTACGATGATGCATGTAAATGTACATATATCTTTCTTATTTATATGGTTATGCAAATATCTGAATTAAGTTGTAGTACATTAATTATGTATTCGCAAATGTATCTGGGTGCAGGGTCTAGGGTATTGCATTGTTATAAGAAAATATCGAAGCTGAAATCTGCGAAATGTTTGATTCCCTAAACATAATAAATTCAAATATAATACAATAAAATATAATTTAATATTAAAAATATTATAATTATCAATTACTTATTTAATTGTACTTACTATGTGTTCACTATTATGGCCGTGGTCATTATGTAGATAAACACAAAGAATATAAAGACTAGCATCAGATAGATTTCAGTTTCCGGCGCCCGAATCTTCAATGTGCAACACATAACCTCAAAGTAATTTAGATTGCTAATTAACGATTTACAGTCTGGCACCTTTCTGATCATCATGCAACGCGTCTCGTATGGCATATTAAATATACTCAGACAGGTCATCTGTGGAATGCAGTTGTGAATGGTATCTTGTAGTCTGTCTCGCTCAGCATTACTTGTGCAACATACGTTTGGTAAAAAATATCGGAATTCCTCATCTAAAAAGGACATTGTGATCGCGGCTTTAAGGAAATTCGAAGGAACTTAATGGATATTACTGTTTGTGTTTGTGTATTGAACGAAAACTGTGATTGTGTTTATTTAAAACAAATATGTGAGAATTGTTTACATTAAATTCAAATTTCATTGTTGACATTCAGTAATAAGTTTATAGATCCCCTTCATTTTCCATAATTGCAATTCAGTAAAATCGTTTTATGATAAACGCAGTTATTCCGAAATTTAATATTTAAGAGCAAGTTTTTTTGATAAAGAAAGAGAGACGCTTGAGTCTCTTTAAGTTGAGTGCGATATTCTTCACTGTTAACTAACATGTGAAAGATGGGGCTGTTGAACTGTAATTATTATAGCGCCATCTAGCGGGTAAATAGATTCCTTCATTGGTTTTAAGCGCTACCAAAGTACGCAAAAATGTAGTAGGTGTATTTCAGAGCTGATTACAGGGTATATCGCAGTCGTTTACAATAGAGCTTGCAGCTGTTTCATAGCTTTGGTTAATGTGAATTCATATGCAACTTTGAGTACAGCTGAGCACAGTTGCAGGACAGCAGCTGCAGCAGCGACAGGACATCTATCCAATCTGGAATCTCTCTTCAATGCTTGGCAACCACAAATGCCGGGTCATCACCTTTTGTTGCTCTATCGACGTTCAATAAAATCAAATTGATTGAAGTTTCGCACGCTCTGTGTCTGCTACCGCAACCTGTGCCCTTTGCCCTTTGCCCCTCATCATGCCGTGTCCTCTGTACGCTGCTAGCTGTGAACATCAATTACATTCATTGCCAAACAAATATTGTACAAAGGAATTATAAAAGCAGCCATGCGATTGTCGACAGACACATGTCCTTCTCCTCCCTGTTCAACAGAAAAAGAAAAAGCTGGCAACGTTTTGTTTTGGTCTGTCTCGTAAACCCCTAAAAGCAGACCAAAAGAGTTGGCAGAGCCGTCGCTGCAGCTTCTGTTTCTCCTCTGCAGAATGTTGATTGAATGTAAAACTCCCGTTCCCTTAATTTTCCTTTGCTTTTCTACCATTTTCACTTGCCCTTAGCTGTTGTTTTTGTTTTTTTTTTTCGGCACTTTACGGCGAGCGTCAAACAAAAAATGCGCCGACATTTTGTAAACAAAGCGTACGATATTCATGGGAAAGTGTGCTGAAAAGGGGTGTAAGGGAGTAGGGTAAGGGGTAAATTGCAACGTTGTGCTGAAAGGTCATCCCTTTTTTAGCAATTCATGTGATGTTTGAGCTGCAAGTACGAGCACTGCCTAATGCCTAAACCTAACCCAAAACCTAACCCGAACTCTGTTATCCCATGGATTGCAGACAAAAAATGCAAAGCAAGCGACTTTTTTATTTGCCATCTCTAAATGTGTGTGCGTGTGTGTGTGTGTTGTCATCTTTTGTATGGGTTTTTTAATTTTTCGGCTGATTGCTTTATTACAGAGTGTCGTCCGTCGACTGCGGAATGTTCTCCGCTCCGGCTTTGCACACAGCTACTGTAAGAGCACGAATATGTGTAAATTGATCAATCGTTGGCAGTTTGAGGCTTTAATTGGAAACTAACAGAGAAGAGAGCTTACAGTGGCTCACAGCTTATTTCAACAGTATAACTGAACTAAAATTGATAGCATAAAAATATTAATGCAGTTTGGTAGATTAGTGCTTTAACTTAATTCATTTATTTTTTAGAATTTGTTAAATATTTTATAACTATTTTAAACTAATAAATCAGCTATGCATATAATGTAACAGCTTATTTGCCGCACTATTATTTGCGACTCTCTTTATTATGTTAGTTTACATTATTCATAGTGTTAATGTTAAGTGACCATTGATAATGTATATCAATAACATGCGTGCATTGCTATTAACATATGATGCTCAACAGTATGCATCTCTATGCAGCAAAGTAATCTCTTCAGTAAACTCTCTTTATGCTTAATATTTAACAGAAGTGTAAGCAATTAAAGCTGCATTTGAATTACAGTATTTGCTACTTAATAATTATTATCTTAAACAAGCAACAGTATGCAGAAGTGTGGAATGAAATGAAAATATTGAGGTAAACTTATTTAAATAAAACTGGGCTTGTTTGTTGCTTAATTTCCACACTGTTATTTGCGACTCACTTCATTCTGTTAGTTTACATTATTCATAGTGTTAATGTTAAGTAGCCACGCTCTTTAACATTGATAATGTATATCAATAACATGCGTGCATTGGTATTAACATATGACGCTTAACAGTATGCATAACAGCAAAGTAATCTCTTTAGTGAACTCTCTTTATGCTTAATAATTAACAGAAGTGTAAGCAATTAAAGTTGCATTTGAATTACAGTATTTTCTACTTAATAATTATTACCTCAAACAAGCAAAGGTATGCAGAAGTGTGGAATGAAATGAAAATATTGAGGTAAACTTATTTAAATAAAACTGGGCTTGTTTGTTTGTTTATTTTATCAAGCATTTTAATGCATACATAAAAGGTATTTAAATGTTAATTACCTCAATGTATTTAAGTCTTAAAGTAAAATGTTTATTACTTATTTTAATAACAATATATTAATACATCTATATAAATTGCATATAATATATGTAAGCAAGTCTGCAAGGTTATTTAAATTGTAAATTGAAGTAAAAAGACTGAAATTCATTTTCACTCAAAGGAAAATTCCCTCATAATGTGGAAAATCTTAACAAAATAATTCAACAATTACCACAGAAATGCGATATTCTTAAGCTTGATATTCGCATGGCATTTGGCAAGTGAATACGTTTAATCAATTAAGTAAGTTTCGCAACTAATTCGAGAATGTTTTATGCACATTAAACACTTTTACTTCCCACTCTCCGAAGAGGCGTTCAAATTAATTTGCGGTTCATAGACGAATAGAGGCATTCGCAGCCATCGTCAGCAAGTGAATGAAATTGGCTTTTGTCAAATTCATTGTCCTTGTCTGTCTCAGCAGTAAGCCAAGGCAGCATTCAATGTATACAAATATATACTTATATAATATAATAAATGAGACACACACACACACACTCAGGCACACTTGGCTTATTATTAATAGACTTAAACACACACACACACACACACTTATACATATACATGTGTAGCGAAAGTTCACTAAGCTTGGCCAAAGGAAATTTTATGTATGCGCCACGAAAACTTGACTAATTACAAATTTAGCCACAGGTTAAATGGTGAATTACTCGTAAATCACTTCACGCAAGCTGAAATGAGCTGAGACAGTGCGAGAGAGCGAGAGAGAGAGAGAGCGAGTGTGTGTGTGTGTGTGTGCGCTTGCCACACATGTGTGAAATTGTGCGGCAAATAAACAGGAACAGCGAGCACTAAAAGATTAACAGTCCAAGGAATTTTATTATCATCCTCCTCAAGTTTGATTTGTTTTTCTTTTCTTCTTTTCTCTTCTCTTTTTTGTTTTGTTTTGCTTCGCTTTTCTTCATGTTTTTTGGCTTAATAAATGAAGCGCTGCTCAGTGTTGTTGCCGCTTGCTAATAAAGCAAATCAATTGTATTTGTGCACAAGATTTATGCTTTCCTAAGCAGAAACTATAATATCTTCCGGCTGTCCTCTATCATTTTCATTTGTCTTTCGCCTTTTCTCCTTGATCCAGTTGCCTCAATTAATATTTCCGATGAATCGCAGCCGTATCGAACTCGTTGTCAGCTAAATTAATAAGGCATTGATGGAACTGCAAAGATTTGCCAGCTGTTAATTCAAATAAACAACAAAGTTTAACTGGAAAACTAAGGACTTTTTGAGGAATTGTGGAACACAGTTTTAGCTGGGAATAAGTCAATAGAAAACATAAATTTTGAATGAGTTTATTGATTACTTTTATCACATAGAAATTTACAACATTTTATGAGAAGAAAGTTGAGTTTCTTACAACAATTTGTAGACTTTATTTAATGCTTCATTTAAATGCTGTTGAGTACTTAGCAAATATTTCCGCTCAATTAGCATTGAGCAGCAACAATTGAATTGGAATTTCTGGCACAAAACTATATGAATAATACATTTTCGCTTAAGTACTTCTCTCTTTACTTCTCTTGGCAACTCAGCTCAAGTGATAAGTTTTAATTGTGCAATATGTTATGATTTACGAGTTGAAAATCAATTAAAAATGCCTCCAAACTATGCAACACTTCATTTTGAACGCAACATTCTTCCAATTGTTGCGGCCTCAAGGCAACGTTTTGCTTTTTGTGCAGCGTTTGAGAATAAATTGTGCAAAAATCATTTCAGTCAACAAAAGCAAGCAGCAACTGGAATATTGAGGGTGTTGGGGGTTAGCAGCAGGTTGGGTGGATGCAACAGAATGCATTATAAGATGGCAAACAATTGAAACGCATGCAAGCAAGTAGTAGACAACAAGAATCCTTACACTCCATTTCACAGCGTCAACATAATAAATCAACTTTTGCCTCGGTTCGTCCGTCCGTCTAGCTCTCTGCGTTTCGCAGGCGTCGGGCGTTCAGACAAATAATTTCCTGTCTAATTTTCAGCAGCTGAAACTGCCTGCATTGTGCAGTGCCAGCCATCAAGCGGGCTATAAGAATAATTTTAAGTGCTTCGCCTGAAAGTATGCAACAAAACCGCACATCCATGACATGCACACACACACAGACGCACACAGACATACACTGCTTGCCAGCTGCTTGTTATTAAAATGACGCTTGCTCGATTAATAATGCAGTTAGACATCTCGACAAGAGTATAGCGTGGTTGTTGCTGTCTCTCTGCGAGAGCTTTCGCATAAACGTTCGCACGTCTTCTCACGGCATTTGCCGAGCAGCGCCATCTGTTGTTTGTTTCTTTTATATTTTATATTTTAATTTGTTTGCTTCCTCCAGGAAAATGATTTAACAGCCATGAATCTGCTACTAATCAAACACTAACACGTGAATAAATGCAGGCAAGAGAGAAGAGTCTTTGATTAAGTGAAAACAGCTAAAATTTTTGATAGAATCAAATGAATATGTTTTAGATTGAGTGAATATATAAATGAATATAAAATGTAATAAATGTTATGGTTAAGTAAGTTAAATAATTTAAAGAGAATTTAGTTTGAATTATAAACAAAATGTTAGAGAAAATATTTAAATTTTAATATATTTAATATTTATTATCATAATTTTTATTTATATAATATATTTTATTTTAAATGAATAGTTGATTAAAGAAATAAAAATATATACAAATAAATAATACAATCCATATTAAATATATATAATTATATATATTTGTAAATAAATAAATAAATATATCCATAAACAAATACAAATAATACTTGTATAAACCTATCTGTAATATAAGCGTAATAGTTTGCCAGTTAATATCTTGTATGCAGCCTTGAACGTATCTTTTAATATTTATAAGTATATTCTCCACTGCTGCTGTCAACTTCATCAGTTTAACAGCCTTTTTATCCTGTTTATCCTTGAGGCTTCTCCTCAATTCTCGATTCCTTATGCCAGACACAACACTTGCAGCAGACCTTGAGCTACGCTTTCAAAATTTTTTCAGACAGCCTGTCAGTGTGATTCACTTCATTCTCTTGGCTCCCTCTCTGTGTGCATTTCAGTTTTCTTTTTTTTTTTTGTTTTTTTGTTCGAATTCACTAACAAAGATTGAAAATGTCACGTAGGCTGACACTCGGAGATAACAATAAACATTTTACTATCACAGCAAATTTTCCATGCGAATAGAAAACGCTTGCAGATTGTCAGACCAAGATGAAGTCAAAGCCGAAGCCAAAGCCAAAGCCAATGGCATTTGTGAATAGATGAAGAAGGCGCCTTAAAGTATGCAGCAAATGTGAATACTTATGCCAGTTGTGAATGCGGACGGACGTTTATGGCATAAGAATAAGTATAAAAATATTCAATTTCATATGCATTCGGAGCGGCATTAAGTCGAAAAACGAATGCGAATTTTTGCACATACCATTTTGCATATGGGGACACAGATAAACATGTAAAAACAAGTTGGAAATCCAAAGCTGCGGGGAGTGCAAGACGTGGAGATACTCAGCATAACACTCTTGCTGTTTTAGTAGATACTTATCAATGGAAAAACTAACATAGCTCCCTTTCAAAATAATATATATGTAGCTGAATTGATATAGTCTGATATACCCTTTCTTACACCTTGCTAAGTACTGGGTACAGCCAAGCAGCAACAGAACTGCATAATAAAAGCGATATACAAAGACAAAGACTTTACAATCTTGCCACTATGAATGTGCCTTATCTCTACCCCTCCCCCTCCCATTCTCCTCTCCAGCTGTTGCATTCTATTTTGCCTGCCAAAGGGAGTAAAAGTCAGCATCATATTCCATTACCCAAGCAGTGGCAACTCCAAAAACGTTTTGCTGCCACTCTTTTTTTATTAAACAAAAATATTTTAAAATGTTCTGTTTATGCTCCAAGTGGACACGTGGAAGCCGCTTGAAACTACATAAAACAAAGACGACACACAAGAGCTGCTCTGCCTGATGCTAACCACAACCAAACGAAGCTGTAATACTCTATTTTATATGGAGCTAGCTTCGCTTGATTTCGGTTTTGTATGATTTACTTTTTAATTAAAAATCAAAACTAATAACAACATTTTTACACGCAATAAAGTCAATGGCTATATTTTATTATTCTGGCTTCTGTTTGCCGTATTTTTAGCAGTGCTCTCTTTAACTTCAGTAAGAGCAATATTACCAGCAGCTTAGCTTGCTCTTTTGCCTTCCAAGTACGTTAAAAGCCCCCAACTATTTTACGCAATGTGCTTCTCTCCACTTCGTAGTCGACGAGCACAGCAACAACAAACAGCTTGACGATCGCAGCTGCGCGCATACAACAACAACACGTTCAGCTGTGTTGTTGTTGCTAAGCTTGAGTAAAGTGTAAAGAGTAAAGGTAAGAAAAGAAATGCACAAAATTGTTATTATATTCTGCATTGACTATCGAGCACTTCTCGCAGCAAATACAAAAACAAATATTGCAAATATTGCGAGCTGAATTTGGCTGCTATTAATTTCAAAATGTTTAAAAAATAACAATTAAATTAGAAAACAAAGATATCCAAGAAAATAATACTGAGTTTTATTTAAATTAAAACAAATTAAATGAATATTCAGCATAGAAAACGAAAAGAAATTGAATTTGTAGATCGAGCTTATTTATTAATACAATATATAATACAACATTTAATATAATATAATAAATATAATATATAAACTATAAATTTAATGGCGCTGTCTAAGCTGTTGCAAATAGGCTCACATAGCTAATGTAGCCTATGGCTGTATGTAAAATAGGCTTTGCAGAGAACGAGAAAGGGGGAGAGTGCGACGGAAGTGGAAGTATCACGAGTGCATAATTAATTAGCGCTGTCTGTGGTGGGCGTGGCATCGGCGTTGGCGTTGGCTTTGGCTATCCATTTGTTGTTGTTGTGTTGTAGTTGCTGTTGTTGCTGGTTATTAAACACAGAAAACAAAAGCAACAAAATGAAAAAGAATATGAAGAGCAATAAAAAAAGAGCAAAAAAAAAAAATGGCGTTGTGCATGCAAACATCAACATTCTACAAACCAAAGTTTCACTCTCATTCGCATGTGGGCTGCTTCATACAGGTCCTGTAATACTCCTGACTGGCTGTGAAGCCTTTTTCAGTTAATTAAAAAGGCACTTCGCTGTCCGATTGCGGGTGTGTGTGTGTGTGCGTGTGTGAGTGTGTGTGCGTGTGTGGGTGTGTGGGCTGCTGTTTCATTATAAATGGTCAGCGAAAACAAATACATGAAATTCTTATGGAGCTTGTAGTATGAGTACTTGCATGAGTATAAATCAAAAGCAGCTGGCGGTACTTCAGGGATTCGCAGTACTCACTTGAGTATTTCACATGCCTCACACAACTAATTAACCAAAATACCAAGTGCAGAGTCTTCTAGCAATTGTTTAACATTACAACATCTTTAATAGGGCGGCTGATAGATTGGAACAAGTTAATTATAATTGTATGAGAGTTGGTTTTAAGAGAAGTTAGAGTGCATCTAACATTGCGCTCTTACTTTAATTTAATTTCTTTTACTTATCTAGTTAGCTGACTGCTAAGAGAGAAGTAGTATCTATAAGTAGACTCAGTTAGTTCCTCTCTTAACTGCGCTCTCAGTTCAGCCAGTTCCTTTATCCATTCATTTGTTTCTCTCTTTACTTAACTTCCAGCTTAGCCCGCCAATCTATTCGCTTCTCAATTGCCTGTCACATGATTTAGGCTTAGTTCAAACCTTTAAACTGAACACACACTTAGCTGTCAAAATGTTGTTGTAAAAGAGCTTTCATATTGGCTAAAAGCCGACAATTGACGGTCTACATTGAGTCTACATTCAGTTTTGGCTAAGATGACAAAATGTATTTGATGTTCTCAACGTATTTGGGCTGTCTCTCCTCAATTCCCCTTCGATTCAGACTGCGAGGCGCAACTGTCACATTTGCTTTGTTTATTTACACTTCGTGTGGGTGCGTTGAGGGGTGTCTTTGGGTCAGGGGGCGTCAGGGGGGTCACTGGGGGGTAACAGAACACAGAAATTTACATTTGCTTATGTGCCCGCTGTCGACTTTGCTTTGTTTATGTATTTTTTATTATGATTGATATTTTTTTCTTGCCATTCCTCTTGAGTTCTTGTTGTTGTTGTTGTTTTTTTTTTGCCTTTTTGGCTTATGGAGTTTCATATTTATTGACAGCTGGCTAAAGGCGCGTGTTGTTGACTTGTTTAGCATTTTTTATGAGCCGTTGACAGGGCCAACATTTCGCATTTGGCTCTCTTCCTTCTCTCTCTCTCTCTCTCTCTCTCTCTCTCTCTCTGTCTCTCACACTCACTCTGAAGTGTCACATTTAATAATTTCGCCGTAAAATGAGAAGTTTCCTTTTGCTTGCTGCCTGCAAGGGTTTTTGGGAAGTGGTTGCTGTTGCTTTTTGCCTGGTTTCCGGTTGCCCTTTTGACGTCAGCAGAGTTGGCTTTAATGTAACTACATGGTTTACTTAAATTTCTCACTTAAGTGCATTAAATTTAGAATTCTCTCCGCTGTAATCTCAATCAATTTAAATATTCCTTTTGCTACATTTTATATGCTCGTTAGCGGCTTTGTTCGTGCTTTGCAGGACTTTCATGGGGAGTGGCTAATTTGAAGTCCAGCCACGCCCACTACTTTTGAGCCAAACAAAAGAATATGAAACTTATTTAAATCTCAACAGTTCTCTTTGGGGCCATGTGCGCGACATGCAACTTGCCGCCTCGCTTGCATTGCCTCGTCTGGTGCGTCGTGTCTCGTCGCATCGTCGCATCGTCGTGTCGCCGCTTCGTGGCATCGTCAAGTGCCACTAGAAACAATGCAAATTTAATTAAAATTCCGAAAATCTGAAAACAATGCGCACGTTTTCATCATGAACATTATGCCACAGCACGGACTTGGAGAGAGATGCTCAAGCTCCTCACCCACTCACCAGAGACAGCTCTCTCTCTTTCGTTCTATCTTCTCCTTTCTCTCTTTGTCGCTCTGACCGTGGCTATAACCACGATATCAATGCAGCTGGGCAAGGACAATGCACAGTGGATCCTGCAACTTGGCAGCCTGTCTCTTGCTCGCCCCTTGCATGTAATTTTGTTAGTTTCTTTGCTGCAAGCATATTAGCTATGTGACGCAGTTTGTCAAGAGTTTCAAAACGAAATAGAAAGAAAGACGAGAAGATACTTACAGTTAAAGAGAGTGGGAAATAGAAGCACAACTTAAGATATCCACCAAAATGCAGATTTCAATGAAGAGCGAGGTAAGTGACAAAGATATAGAAGTACAGATTGAAGATGTATTTGCAGAAATAAAATATATAAAGAGAGTACTAAAAATTAAGCCAAATATAATGATTAAAATAGAACTAGAAGTTCAAATTTATATGCGCAATAAATTCAATTACTATATTAGTCATATTATTCTGTCTTCTCTTTTGTCTTATTATTTTAAGAGTAATATTATCAGCAGCTTCGCTTGCTCTCTTTTCCGCACTCCGTTATTTTATGCACTTTGCTCTTCTTTAGTCGGCAGGCTTAACAACAACAATACTGCTCGACGAATGAAGCTGCACGAATGCACAAAGCAAAGCAACAACAAAACGTAGGCAAGTGTTGTTGTTGCTGAACTCCTTACATATATTTGGAAATGCAGTTAGAGATCGCAGCCGCTAGATGGAGTTCAGTTATAAGAGCTACTCAAACATTTTTTTAGCTGCTGCTTGAAATAAACTGTGTTTCTAGAAGAGCATTCCATTGTCGTTGCGCCGCGAGTTTCGTGTATTCCCTTTGTCTCTTTCTTTGTCGCCTTGCCGAAAAGCAAATGTAAAGTTTTTGGTTTCGACGCGAGGGATTTATAGTGCGATTATACTTTTGTGTATGCAACGAGAAGTTGCACTGTTGGGATGAGTATAACGTGTTGTTCTTAACCATGTTGTACTTGTTGTATTTGTACTGTTGTCCGCTCTGAAATTGCATTTTTATAATGCTGAGAGCCGCTTCCCATTTTCACATTTCCACATTTTCACATTTCCCATTTCCCTTCATCCATCTCACATAATAGAGTAGTTTTTAAATAAACAATGTGAATTCATCGCTTTCCTTGTCCCGTCAGTTCTGATGTCACCTTCTCACTCTCTGTGTCTCTTTCTCTCTCTCTGTGTCTCTCAGGGTCGCCTACTGTCACATGGCTCAAAGACTACTCGCAGTCGCCTGCAGTCTGCCACCCCAAACTTGCTCTTATTTGCATGACTATCGCGGGAGCTGTGCGGTTTTATAGGTTCTTAGTTTTATTTCATATGCGAATACGCGATGGAGTTATTCTCCATTTACATTCTCACTCTCCTACTTCTTCTCTTTCTTCTTGTCCTCTTCTATCTGCTGCTTTTATTGTGCTGCCTTCATTCTCGGGGTGCACATCAGCTGCTCAGTTATTTAGATGCCATCAACACTTTTGGTCAGCAGCTGCTCGAGGCTCTGACAACTGTAAGAAGGTTTAAACAATTCTATAATAATTTAAATAATTGAGAAAGCGCATAGTTTTTATTTATATATATATTTTTTATTCAGTTTATTAAATAAATGCAAATATAATTATAATATAATATTAATTTACCTAATTAAAGTCAATTGAAGCTGAAACTTTTGATAGCAGAAACTATTTTAAGATTTGTAATAAATAAATAAATTTAAAAATACAAATTATAAATAAATTAAAATTATAAAATTCAAATTTAAATATAAACTAAATATATAAATATTTAAATATTTTTATTTAGCAATCTTTTCAGTTCCAAAAAGTCGTCTTGAACTTTGACTCTTTGCGCTATGAAACAATTACTAAGTAAGCGATTTTCTCCATTAAATTCTCAGCCAGTGTCAAAGTTCGGTTTAATCTTAACTGCTATCCGGATAGTGCTGTCCTTTAATGATAATATGCGTCCTTGCTGCAATGAAACAAAGCAAACAATTCATTACAAAGAAGTCGAGTTGGTTCTCTCTTTTAGAGCTGATGGCCTCTTGTTGGCCATTAAGAAAACTACTTACTTTTCATTTTCACACTAATTATCTGGGCAGCAAGTGTTGACAATAAATTCACGCCTCTGCCTTTGACAGGACTTAAAGTCGACTCTCGGCCATGTTGGCGTTAGCGGGGACAATTTGAGCGCATAAATTGGCACAGAGTAGCCAATGTTTTGTTGCTCTTCTTGTTGTTGTTGCTGTTGTTGTTGTTGTTCTGCTGCTTGCTGCTGTAAGGGACTCCTGGCAGAGCCATGGCAATTCGAGGCTTTTGTTGAGCTCGCGCCGTGCGAAAAATGCGCAACATTCAAAGCGAAAAGCCGCAGCCAAGCTGGCAATCCTTGGGCCACCCCAATTGCCGCCCAAAAGCCGCAAAATTTCATTTGGAAAAGCCAAACGGCAAGTTGTCCTTGTTGGCCGAATGAGTTTGGCTTCATGAAGATGCAGACAACAGCACAACACGCCACGCTCTCTCGTTCTCACTCTCTCTCTCTCTCTTTTTTCTCTCTGTCTCCTGCAGTTTTTAGCTGCCTTCTTGGCCAACTTTGTAGCTGCCTGCGATTGCGATTGCGGTGGCATTCAGTTGAGTTGGAGTTGGAGTTGCCACCAATATATAACTTGACTTTACAGCAAGCAAGTGGCACGCAGGCGGCAGGCAGCTTGACTTTGTTGCGGTTACGCATACGCCGCGTTGGCTGACGTCCATCAATCAAAGATTTCGTCTACATTTGAGAGCGAATTACTTGAAAAATACAAATGTTTTAGTTGCCAGCTAGCATGATTAATCATGAAGAAATGTAAAGCATAAATTTACGATTTTATTTCGATTATTTTTTAGTAAATTAAGCTGTTAACTCTACTTGAAATTTGTGCTTTCTATTCGTGTTAATATTTAATACTAGTTTTGCGAGAGAATTTCTTAGACAACTATAAAATATTTAATTGTAAATTAAATTAATTTAGAGCTTTTATTTGCAAATACTTTAAGTAAATTAATATGCTTAACGTAGAGCTTAATCTCTCTTTGTAAATCTTATATTCAAGCGAAATAAAATTACTTAAAAATAAATGGATTAAATGGATAAAATTATTCAGTAAAAATATTAAGAATCATTTAAAGTTTTCTAGTTAAATAATAAATTAATTATTAAATGTGCAAAGCAATTTTATTTAATCTTTCTTTGAGAGCGAATTACTTAAAAATAAAATAAATAAAGTAAATCAATTAAATAAAATAAATAAAATATACAAAGTAAATAAAGTAAATAAAGTAAATAAAATAAATATAATATATAAAGATAGTAAAATAAATAAAATAAATCAAATAAATAAAGTAAAAAAATAAACAAAATAAATAAAGCAAATAAAATACATAAAATAAATAAAATAAATAAAATAAACAAAATAAATAAAGTAAATAAAATAAACATAATAAATATATATTTATATATATAAATTATTTTAAAAATATTAAGAATATTTATACCTTTTCTAGATAAATAATACATTTATTTAATAAATAATAAATTAATTTAATTTATTCATTCTTTGTCAAATTCAAATTACTTCAATTGAGAGCGAATCACTTAAAATAAATATAATAAATAAAATAAGCAAAATAAATATATATGTAATAAATATATATTTATATATATTATTTAAAAAATATTACGAATATTTATATCTTTTATAGACAAATAATAAATTTAGAATTAAATGAGTAAATTCATTTAATTTATTCTTTCTATGTCAAATTCCATTTACTTAAAATAAATAGAATATCTAAACCTTTTAAATAGAAAGAATAATTTAAAACTTGCATAAAATATATTTATAGTGAATTTAAAAGTTTATTAACTCCAATAATTGCATAATATTGAATTTATCTGCATTTTTATTTATCAATAAAATATCATTTCTCTATATAAAATAAAATTGTTATTATTACCAAATAAAATCTAAAACTCGCAGCTGTTTAAATTCTACAGCCAACAATAAATAAATAAAAATAAATAGAAATAGAAAACAAAGGTCGGCAAATGATTGAGTTTCGTTTGAGCCAAATAAACAATGATTGGCAACTGCATATGTGCTTCATCATCTTCGAATGAGTTTTTCCGATTTGCATTTAATATTTGGAAATTTCCATAATAGAATTTTGAATAATAATATAATCAATCTTTCGACTGTCATAGGCTGAAAAGTGAGTGTGGGCTGAGGATTAGAGGCGGAGAACTGTAGATGACAAGGCTTTCAGTTGATACAGTGAATTGTGAAAAGAGTTGGCCAAGTGACTGGCAGCAGCAGCTGAATGCCGGAAGTGGGAACAGTCTCACTACCTCTCGGCGACCCCCGTGGAAAGAACAAAGCCTCTCTCTCTCTCTCGTTGAATTGACAGCGTGCTAGCGAAAAGTTAAGTTTGCCAATTTTTAAGATATTGCGTATACGTCATGTGTGTGCGAGTGTGTGTGCGAGTGTGTGTGCGTGTGTGTCTGGCTCAAGTTGTCAGCTGGGCGCTTTGCATATGCTGCCTTGTGCCTTGTGTTTTAGCTGATTTCCCGCATTTATCGTCCCGTGGAGAAAGTGAAAAACAATGTAATAGAAATTTCATAAACTTTGCTCTTCGGCGCTTTTCGACAAGTGCAAAACGCTCTTTATCTATCAGGATTTACTGTGCAAACGAACAAAACTTTTGGCGTTTTTTCTTCTCTTTATTTTTGTTGTCGGCAGCGGGAGGGCAGCGGTGCAGCGGCGGCGCAGCGGCAGGGGATCGTTACTTGGCGTAAAATCCACTTAAGCTGCCTGCAGATTTTGGGCGCGTTTTGCTTTTTGTTTTATGTTGTGCTACTCTTCTTCTTCTTCTTTTTTTGGAGTAACATTTTTATGCGCTGTCTGTGTGATTGGGTGGAAGGGGGATGGGAAGACGTTGCATTATTTCAAGTTTGGCGCAAAGTATTTAAACCATAAAATTGTGCTGCGAATCCTTCTGCTCTGTGCTGTTCTGTAGTCTTCTATCTGCGCTTTGGCCAATGGGAAATGTCTTTCACGGTTTGGCCGTAAAGTTCTTTGAGCATTTAGCTAGAGATTTATTGGCTGTTGCTGCAACCGCAGCTCCCCTTGATCCCGCCACCTTTAGCTAGTTTATCACCGCTAACACGTAACGAACAGCGCATTCCCCTCCCCCTCTCTCTCTCTCTCACTCTCTCCTTCTCTGCAGTTCTCTCTATCTGCTGCTGCATCAACATAATGATATGGATGATTCAGTTTTCATTCAGCTGTTGTCACCGCAACTCGCTGCGTTTTGCTCATTGTAATACAAACTCTGAATTGCGAAATGGGGAAGTAGGAGAGTAGGGGAGTGGAGAGGGGAATGGGGCATGGGGCATGGGGCTTATTGTCGAAGAAAACTCTATGGTCGTACCATAAAAGCGACCATTACATTGATTTACATGCGCACGTTCGTGGCGAGAAGCTTACTCTCTATAAGTCCTACTACTTACCCTCAATTTCTCGCTCTCGCTCTCTCTCTGTCTGTTAATCCCCCTCTTCCCTCTCTATCGCACTGATATTTCTGCTATTTTATAGTGCATAGTAAAAATGCTGCATTTGGCATTTTTATTAGCTGCTCAGATGAGCAGAACGAGCTGCGGCCGCAACAGCGACGGCGACAGCGACTGCGACTGCGACTGCAGCTGCGGCTTCAGTTTTATTAGCAGCTCTTAAAATTTGAAACGGTTTCTTTGCTCTTCTCTGCTTGCATTTAAACTCTTCAAATTAAAGCAATGCCATGTAATAACAACAAAAACAATTTGCAGCTTTCGAAAGCTCTTCAGCAGCTTTCTGTAGCAAGACAAGCTTAATTGCCTGCAGCGTATGGAACAATTCGCTCAGCATTTGAAAAATAACTGCGATCCGTGCACATATCTGCAGGTCTTCTAATTGTTCTTAGACTCGCACTAAGCTCCACTCAGACAACAACAGTTTCCATAACATTTTTGGACCGTCAACTTTTTTCTTTCTCTTTTTTTTTGCAGATTTACATTCACTGGCAGGCAAAATGCTGCCAAAGTTCCAATCCCAAAGCCTAGACAATGCCATATGCTAGTGTTTGTATGTGTGTGTGCGTGTGTGTGAGTGTGTTTTTTTTGCAGCTGCATTTCGCGGCATCCTTTGAAGTGAGTTTTGCCAGCTTTGAGCAACGTTTTCAACTGTCAATTAAACTGCACTCTCGTCCGGCACAAGCCGATGATGCTGGACGTTGATGTGCAGGGGGCGGAGCAGCGAGACTAGTCCCAGCGCTAAGCATGGCATTTAGAAGAGAGAGTGGGAGAGAGAGAGAGAGAGAGAGTGGTAGAGTGATGGGGAGAGCCAAGCGGCTCTGAGCTCAGTTTGGTCTCCATTCAGCGCAGGTGTAGCGGAAAATTGTGTCCTTACACACAGCAACTGGCTGACCTTTTTCTTGCTCTTCTTCAACTTGATTATTGTTGTTTTTATTTTGGCCAACACAAATTTCTATTCAATTTTGTTGGCTTTTTCAAACGATTCGTCTTGTATTGTAATTAGTGTGAGGATAAAGCCGAAGCTGACGCTGTGTCTGAGTCGGAGGATTTGTTGCCCAAAAAGGAGATTTGCTTTGTTGTAAGTAAAAAGAGTTGAGTGCCATTTGCTGTCCAGTCAACATAATTGAATTTGATTTTGCACTGCGAAGAAGAAGAAGCATTTTGCCTAGGCTCAAGAGTGATTTAGTTAGGCTCAATATTTTATTTTACTATGTATTTACGAGCAGCAAGTGGATTGTGGTTAATATTTTGTGAAATTGAAATAATAACAAATTGAAAATGTTTGCAGCAGACAAGCAAGTTGTTTTGTGCTTGGGGAATTGATGGATTTCCATTTAAATTGCTTAGGTAAAACCCTCGTTAACTGAAGTGGAAGTTTTAAATAGATAATTTAACTTAATTATATAATAAATTATAATATTAGCATGAATTATTCTACATTATATTGGCTGCTTCTTCTAAAATACTTCCGAAAGAGTTGACTTCCCTTATTTATATTATTATATTATATTATTTATATATTTAAATACATTATATTTCTATTAAACAATTCGAATTTATCTATATAATATCTGAATACATAATGTAACTTAATTACATAATAATTGTAATGTTAGCATGAATTATTCTACATTGTATTAGCTGCTTCTTCTAAAAGGAGAATTGTCTAACCTTCCAGTTGTCTTCCCTTAAGAAGAACTTTACTACTTGATGCACAATTATTTATATATTTAAATACATTATATTTCTTTTAAGAAATTAGAATTTATCTATTTAATATCTGAATATATAATTTAATTTAATTACATAAATTATTCTACATTGTATTAGATTCTTCTTTTAAAATACTTCCGAAAGAGTTGACTTGCCTTAGAAGAACTTACAAATTTATCAATTTTACACACAATTATTTATATATTTAAATACATTATATTTCTGTAAAACAATTAGAATTTATCTTTATAATATCTATATATTCAGATATTTAATTTAATTACATAATAAATTATAATATTAGCATGAATTATTCTACATTATATTAGCTGCTTCTTCTAAAAGCAGAATTGCTTATTCTTTGAGTTGACTTCCCTTAGAAGAACTTTAACTACTTGATGCACAATTATTTATATCATTAAATGCATTATATTTCTGTTAAAATTAGAATTAATCTATATAATATCTAAATATATAATGCAACTTAATTACATAATGAATTATAATATTAGCATGAATTATTCTACATTATATTAGCTGCTTCTACTAAAAGGAGATTTGCTTAATCTTTGAGTTGTCTTCTCTTCTGTTAAACAATTATAATTAATCAATATAATATCTGAATATATAATTTAATCTAATTACATAATAAATTGTAATATTAGCATGAATTATTCTACATTATGTTAGCTACTTCTTCTAAAATACTTTCGAAAGAGTTGACTTGCCTTAGAAGAACTTACTAATCTATCTATTTTACACAGAATTATTTATATATTTAAATAAATTATATTTCTGTTAAACAATTAGAATTAATCTATATAATATCTGAATATATAATGTAACTTAATTACATAATAAATTATAATATTAGCATACATTTTTCTACATTATATTAGCTGCTTCTACTAATAAAAGAATTGCTTAATCTTTGAGTTGTCTTTCCTTAGTAGAACTTTAACTACTTGATGCACAATAATTTATATATTTAAATACATTATATTTCTGTTAAACAATTAGAATTAATCTACATAATATCTTAACACATTTATTTCTGTTTGAACACAGATTTCTTCTCTTTACTTGAATTTTATCAATCAAAGAAGTCGCATTAAAATTGCAATATGTTTTTCACAGCTCTCATTGACATTTAGGCTATCGATGTGGCGGCAAACTTTTGGCAGAGACTGTCAAACGCTTGATTTATTATTTATTAGTTGTGACCTTAGCGTAAAGCGTACATCAGATCCAATGTCGACCTCATCGAGGGTCAAACCACAAGATAATCCATCAATTATGCAGCGTCGTTGTCGACCGACGAAAACAAATCAAATTCGAGAAGAAAAACGAATGGAAATTGGGTCATTTGACAACTGACAGGCATGACTGACAATTCGGGAATGTGGAATGGAAACTAATTGGATCATTGAAAAATAGTTCATGCCAAACAGTGGGGAATAGCTTTGTGGACAGCAGCGCAGGCTGCTTTTAGCCATTTTTCCCACACCTAATTGACGGGATTTCAAATTAATTTCGCTTTCTCTGTTTTTCGTTTTTTTTTGTTTTTTTTGCATTTCTTTTTGCGGTTTTCAATGAGCCAGAAAAACAGCGCCGCATATCATTTGAATGAGGGAAAAGGTCTCCTTTGAGGGTGTCCATAAAGGAAACATTCGCTGTTTGCTGTGGTTGGAGGTTAGACGTTGGGGTTAGAGGCGGCAACGGGGGCGTGGCGTACGTGCGTCGCATTGCAAATGGTGTGAAAAATGAAATAGAAACAGCAGCAGCAGCAACAGCAACAGCAGCAGTAACAGTTAGCAGAAACCGTTAGACGCAGCAACTGCCGCTGACAGCTGGCATAATGAAACTGAAACGCATGAAATGAAACGGAAAAATAAATGTTGCTCAAGTGTAAAGCGGTTTGTTTAGCAAGAGAGAGTAAGAGAACGGCGGGTGTAAGTAAGAGAGGGGGAGCCTCTCCGTGTCGTGGAACCTGTCCGTGACAAAGGCTTTTACTTTGGATGCTTTCTTCTGTTGAAAGTTGTTGAGTTCTTTGTATTATTGCTTTCAACCAATGACCGTTTGACCTTGTGCCGCTTTATGATTTCCACAATTAAATAAAAGAAATGCCTTTACACTTATTGTTATTGCTATTTTTGGCAATTCAATGCTTGTCGCCAAGTTTTCTGTGAAATTGTTTAGTGTTTTTGACTTTGAGTTAGGCTCAATTGGGCTTCGATTTAATTTAATAAGTTTAATAACAATTCTTTCTCACTTGACATGGTAAACATAAAATTGATAAGGATGCATTATGTTACTTTTAATTTTCTTACATGATTTCGTTTTGAATTTACTAATGACATTTTATATTGTCCCAAGTCAAAATGTAACAATATATTAATTATTGGAATTTTTACAAATATTTTTATAATTGTTTTTTGGTAATTTCGTTCTTTTTTAAAATGAATGTATAATGAATAATGCAATAACAATAACAATATAATATATTTGAATGGTGAGGGCAGGAGGCGCAATGTTTTGCATTTGTCCACACCAAAAACATTTTAATAGCAAGCTCTGATCGAATGTGAAAGAGCGAAGAAGAGAAAGCGTTTCACAGAGCTGCCCCTCTTTTTTTCTACTGCCTCTCACGACCGCTCGCTGTAAATGTAAGCAAGCCTGCTGCATTATGCAAACACAATGGCTCTTCTGTGTGCGTATGTGTGATCAGAAGAGTAACCTCTCTGTAAGCTTGCATGCATGTATGTGTGCAGCGTACATGTGTGTGGATAGCTCGCTGGACTTAGCATCCACAGTCAGCGCTCTGTAAATACTGCATCCCACGCGCAGCAGGCTTTAGTTGTTTTTGCTGCTCGGTGCATTGCGAAGCTGAGCTTGAGCCGAAATGAATTTCGTTTATAATATATTTATTTAATGATATTTTCCTTATTTTATATAGCTTCCTCGCTTTTTAGTTTGAGCTCCTTTGAGTTCAACTATTTATAATTAAAAGAACTCCTATATTAATAAATACAATTGTTTACTTTTGTAATTAACATTTCTAAATTTAAATAAAATCCCTTGCTAATATGTTAAGATTCCGCTTCTTACGGAAATAATTCGTACATATTTTCAATAATATACATTAAAAATCTTTGAGCCAAAAGTTGGTAAAAGTTGACAAGTTACGCTTGAAATATTTGCTACAAGTTGAGTTACCGTTTATTATTTGTTGTGTCGTTTTAGCCACCTTTCATATTACGCTTTTCCGCTTATCCAGGGCAAGGCTCGTTAAGCAGCTACCCCTTTCCCACTCTCTTCTCTTTTGTCTACGACTTTTAATGCATCCCTGACAATCTTCTCACAAAGAGCAAACCGTATTAGCAATACTTTTATGCATTTCAGCTACTTCCCTCTCCTTCTGCCTCTCGCTCACTCCCTTGCTTTTTATTGCTCTCTCTGTTGCTGTTGAACTCTTCATAAGTATTTATAAGCTTGTCTTCTTTGGCTGTTGCTGCCGCTTTGTGGCATGGTGAGCGGCAGGAAGAGCCTGAAGAGTTAAGACAGGAGCTCGAGGGGAGCTGTTGCATTTAAACACGTTCCATTTTAATGCAGCAAAAGGCAAAAGCATAAAATGCCAAAGCGCAGTGCTTATAAGTAGTAAAAATATATCCTGCATATATCCTACACTCTTTCGCACTGCGTCCCCCTCGCCACCTTCTTCTCTCCTACTCATCTCTTTCTCTTCGGCTGTCTGCTCTGTACCGTTTCTCTCTGTGTGAAGAGGCAGCAAAATTTTATGCTTTGACGAAAGTTTTGCTTAATGACAGAAACATCCGTCAGATGTGCACACACACACAAACTCACACACACACACACACATGGACACACACAAACACTACATCTATGTGTATATACACAACATACACTTATGAGAACGTTGCTTAAATAAATTAACAAAGTTGCCTTGACTGTTGGCTCTTTGCCTATAACACGAAAGTTGAAATGAAAATAAAATTTAATTCAAGCGTCGACGTTGACGCCGCCGTCGCCGTCGCCGCCCACGTTGACGTTGACGTTGACGTTGAAGTTGACTGCAGGCGTTGACGTCGACGTCATGTGTTGCCGTTAAGTGCCATCATCATCAGCAACAACAGCAACGGCAACGGCAACGGCATCAAGTGCTCCCGTTCTATTCTCATCATCTGGGAACTGAACTGTTTTGTAGTTTTTCGCTCGACTTTCCAACAAACACACACACACACACACATCAACTCGGAAAAACTTTGCACGCATGCTGGGGGATAGGTCAGGGAGGAGGTTACTTTCTGAATTGAAAAATAGTTGCCATAGTTGCCAAACGCCTTTTCACAACGAGAAACCGCTGCAGAAGTCAAGTGTTTAATTAAGGTTTTCCACTCAAGCGGCTTTTAATGTGCAAATGTTTGCTCGTAATTAAAAAAAAAAAAGAAAATGAAGTAAGCAAAGAGAGATATACATCAAGTGAAAAACAAGTTAAGTAAAAGCTGAACTTCTGGCCAGCATGTCAGTCATGATATCCTCCAATTAGAGTCTTCTATGTACCCTCTGTCTCTTCTCTCGCCTTGGTCAGGCGTTTGGCCTATGGGCATAATTTATTAAGTGTCAAAAGTTCTTTTTGTTCACCTGTCAGCGACAATGCTAACTGAGCCAATTCAAAATGTCAGACAGTTCTGATCAAAAGTTGGCTAAGAGAACTCTGCAAATAGACGAGCAAGTTGTGCTCCGTAGTGGCCAAGAAAACAATTGAGAAATGAAAATGGTAAGTCTTTAACGGGACTTCTTGCACTCTCGCAAAGTCTACACTGGCATGGTCTCTCAATGAATAACACGTTGTTTAGCTGTTAACTGTTATTTATTAATAACTTTAAAATTAATAGCAAACCAAATTCAGCTCGTGAGTTACAGCAACATTTGGAATATTTGCTATTGTAACTGCTGCGAGAAGTGCTCGAAAGCTTACGCAAAATACAACAACAATTTTGTTCATTTCTCTTCTTATCTTCAGTCTGCTTTGCCTACGCTTCGTGAGCTAAGAGTGTTGTTGTTGCTGAACTCTCAGCTGTGTTGTTGTTGCATTGCTTTAAGAATGCGTCCATCTGCATTCGTGGTCCCTTTTGTTGTTGTTGTGCTCGCCAACTACGAAGTAGAGAAAAGCATATTGCGTAAATTAACGGAGTCTGTTTTATGCGTCTCACAGCTGACCGTATGTACTATGAAAGCTACAGTCAAGGTGGTCGGTATTCATATATGTATGTATGTATCTATGTATAATAACTCATATACTACTTGTTCTAATATAAATAAATAAAATATAAAAACTCAAGTACTACTTGTTCTAATATAAATACAAAAAAATAGAAAGATTTAAAGTGGCAAGCGTCAAAAGTTAATTTGAGTGCAATGCTTTTCCACTCGAACACACTTCTCCACACAAACAATCCTATACACATATGTTTGTACATATGTGTGTTTATGTCAAGAACACTACACATATCAAGTATTGTGTAAATAAACAGGACCGCTTGATTGATGTGCCAATGCTCTAGCCATTGCGCCATTGCAAATGACATCGGCGGTCGACAAAAGCAAAATATATTCTCTTTTGCGTTGCATTGTCCGTTTTAAAAGTTTCTGTTCTCTTAACGATTCGCTCTGAATATCTGTCACTCTTAGAAGAAAGATGGGGAATAGAGAGCGACCGTTAAACTTTTTTGCGGTGCGTGTACATACAAATATTATTTTACTTCTGTTTCTTAAAGAATTCACATATTCTGATATATTATTAAGTAATATACATGTAAATAAAATAATAGTAAG
Source organism: Drosophila macrospina (assembly GCA_035042075.1). NCBI lineage: Eukaryota > Metazoa > Arthropoda > Insecta > Diptera > Drosophilidae > Drosophila > Drosophila macrospina. The sequence goes on from JAWNLW010000591.1 coordinate 724,330, forward strand.
CTGTTTGAGTTATTTATTAATTACTTAAACAAAATAAAAGCCGAATGAACAATTGACAGCAGCGAGAATGGAACTCGCTAATTCGAAGAGAGAGCGAGTTGTTGTTGTAACTGCTAATTCATTATCTTATTATCTCTCTTTATTGCGAGTTCCGCTTTAGACTTATTGAACTGAATTTCTCTTTACATGCGATTCTGTCTTCGTTTTATTTAACTTTTATGCATAGTTGTATATAATTTAAGGCGTTTTCAGCCTTCGATTCCAAGTTGCATGCAAATGATTAATAAGTGTTTAGCATTCCCTGCATATCAGGCACAAATCAATCAATTGAACGCAACTTGCTAGCCGTATCGGAGTTATAGCCCAGTCTGTCCGCTCTTTAGTCATGCCGCATGCTTGACACAATCCCCCCGCATTCCTCCGCACCCGTTCCGCTTGCTGACAATCAGCTTGTCAGCGTTTGCACAACACGAAAGAACAAAGCGCAACAAACGAGAAGCTGAGCCGTTGCCATCCTTGGACCTTGTTCCCACACAGGACACACAGAGCAGAGGACACGGTTACAGCAACTTGGTTCTGTTTTTCGAGAGAAACTTTGGTCAACGTCACGAGGGCAGGAACTCGTTGCAAGTAGAATGCTGCCAGTTTGACTGGACTTAAAAGCAAGAGTAGCTGTGGCAGCTGCCTCTGCCACTGCCACTGCCACTGCCACAGCCACTGTCTGTGTCTCTGCCTCTGATTGGGGCACCATTTGGCATTTCGAATCTATGCGCAAACATTGCAAATGAACTTTGATTGTGCAACTCATTGTAGCAACAGCAGCAGTCGTTCATGTTGAAGGACAACAGTTCACAATAATGACAACAACGACGTGGAGTGCAACTCGTACAGGTAACTGTGCAGACACGGACAGCTCACATTGTGGCAGTAAGAATTCCAGTTGTGCACAAATAACTGCAGATTCTGCCAGCTCAAGTCTGCGAAAAGCTCAAAAGCTTGTTAGAGCAGCACGACTATAGCAGCAAATGACTGCACTCGCTTAAAGCTTTGCATGTGCTTTGCTCATTATTTTGAGTAAAGCTGAATTACTTATCATTATATTTGTATATATAGTTAGCTAGAGCGGGATGACTATATGTGTAAATTAGAATGTAGCTTAAGCGTTTTACACGCTTAAAGCTTTCCATGTGCTTTGCTTATAAGTTTGATATTTATATAGAAGTTGCAGAGCTGAATCAAATGCACTTATAATTACTTAGAGCGAGATGACTATATGTGTAAATTAGAATGTAGCTTAAGCATTTTACACGCTGAAAGCTTTTCGTGTGCTTTGCTTATAAGTTAGATATTTATATAGAAGTTGCAGAGCTGAATTACTCTTCACTACTTTCAAATACACATATAATTAGTTAGAGCGAGATGACTATATCTACAAATTCGATTGCAGCTTTTATCTAAGCATTTTACTCGCTTAAAGCTTTCCTATTGCTTTGCTTATAAGTTAGATAATTATTTAAAGCTTTCAGTGTAAGTACAGCACTTACAACCTCACTCTCGTGGCATGCAACAGTGTGTGGCATGTTGCTGTAAGTTCATTTGCTGCTTTCTTTAACTTCCGCTACAGCTCAATGTCTCTACCCGCTCTGCCTTCGCCTCTCTCCTTTCTAGCTTCGCCCAGCGCAATTGCTCGCTCACCTTTGGCATTTTGTATGCTAAGACAGCTTCCGCACAGCAGTTGTTGTTGTTGCTATTGTTGTAGTTGTTGTTGTTGTGTTTGTTGTTGTTGTTGCTGTTGTTGTTGTTACTGTTGTTGTTACTGTGATTGTGATTGTTGTGCCATCAAAATGTGTCATTGCTTTCCAAAAATACAACTCCAGGCAATACCATTCCATTCTCGACTGGCTTATGAGCTCTGTGTGTGTGTGTAACGGAGAGAGAGAGAGCGAGAAAGAGAGAGAGGGGGGGAGAGACAAAGAGAGGGAGAGAGAGGAAGAGGAGATGAAGTTGGTTACATGGCATCTATGGACCTCTGCCTTTTGCTACTCCGATCCATATCTATACTCGTCATCATCATCATTCTCATCATCATCATCATCATCATCATCATTGCCATTCTCATCATCGTCATCGTCATCGTCATCGTTTTCGTCATCGTCAATCAGGCAGACTGACATGGAAATTATGAGAGTTTGTATTTTGGCATTCACGAATCGACAGCCTTGCCGTTTCCACTTCACTTGTGTTGTGCAGTGTAGTTCCAGTTCCAGTTCTAGTTGTAGTCGAGTGTATGGCTCATAATTTATGTGCCTGCTCTGTGTGTGTGTGTGTGTGTGTGTGTGTGTGTTACTGTTGCTGATTATGGCCCCAAGGCTGATTCCTGCTGCAGCTCACGTACAACGTGCAACAGCCACAACTATGCAAATCACACGCAATGTGGCACGAAGCAAAGCAAAGAAATGCTGCTGCAACTTTAAGTCAACAGCAGTAATTGACTTTATCGCATTGTAAAATAAATTATATTAAAATAAGTAAATAAATACAAATATATAAATAAATAATTTAGTTTTAATTTAATCAACTTGGAGGCATAGAAAGATTAATTTAAATAAAAGATTGTTGCTAGATTATTCACAAGGCAAATATTATTAATCAGTAATACACATAAATAAATAAATAATTTAGTTTTAATTTAATCAACATTGAGGCATTGAATTATTAATTTAAATTAAAAAATTTACATTAGTTTTTGTAGTTATTGAGTAACAAAGATTGTATTATTATTAATCAGTTATTATTAATGCAATTATTATTAATCAGTAATACAAAATTAATATATAATAAATAATAAATAATTTAATTTTAATTTAATCAACTTTGAGGCAATTATTAATTTAAACTAAAAATTTTTATTTGACTATTTATTTTTGTATTTTTGTAGTTATTGAGATACTTCGATTGTTGCTAGATTAATCACAAAGCAAATATTATTAATTAGTAATGCAAATAAACAAATAAATAATATAATTTAAATTTTGAGACATTGAATTATTAATTTAAATCAAAAATTTGTCAATAGATTTTGTAGTTATTGAGATACTTAGATTGTTGCTAGATTAATCACAATGCAAATATTATTAATCAGTAATAATAATTAATAGTAAATAATAAATAATAAATAATAAATAATAAATAATAAATAATAAATAATAAATAATAAATAATAAATAATAAATAATAAATAATAAATAATAAATAATAAATAATAAATAATAAATAATAAATAATAAATAATAAATAATAAATAATAAATAATAAATAATAAATAATAAATAATAAATAATAAATAATAAATAATAAATAATAAATAATAAATAATAAATAATAAATAATAAATAATAAATAATAAATAATAAATAATAAATAATAAATAATAAATAATAAATAATAAATAATAAATAATAAATAATAAATAATAAATAATAAATAATAAATAAGAAATAATAAATAATAAATGATAAATAATAAATAATTTAATTTTAATTTAAGCAATTTGTAGGCATAGAATTATTAATTTAAATAAAAGATTGTTGCTAGATTAATCACAATGCAAATATTATTAATCATTGATTGTTTAAGCTCAATTCAAAGTTCGCTCGACATACAAAGCAGTCTAAGTTGTTTAATAATAATTAAGCTGCAATAAGTTAATTGTAAATTATATAAAATAATAAAATATTAATGAAATTACACACATTAACTACTCAATTTTTGTGGTCAACTACAATAAAGATTTAAATATTTGGCCAAAAGCAATTTCAAAGTGAAGTGCAAACTGCAGATTCATTGTCAGCTGCAGGGAGCGACTCGTAACCCAGGGACAACATCTGTGGCTGCCATCTGGGTCATGATGAGAGCCAGCAGAGTTACCTGGAGCCAGAGTCAGAGGCAGAGTTGACACCCCTGCGACGGGAGACGGAAGACGGAAGACGGGCAGACGGCAGCTTTTGTTTTAGTTGGTAAACTTTATGCGGCAGCGTTTGGTTTTCTTGGCCAGCCAAAGAGATGTGAAGAACGTGGCAGGAGCTGAGCAGAATGTGGCTGCCATTTTCGCTTTTGTTGCAGCAACTAATCGAAGTGGACTTTAATTTAATAATGCATTATTTTGTGTCTCTGTCAGGGTGCAAAAAGTTGCTGTTTTTTTGTTCCTTGGCTGTCCAGAGGGCTGAATGAATGAGTTGCCAGTTTTGGACTGGCAGAACAAAGTAACTGACAAACTGACACAATGACCGAGTGGGCTAACTAAGGACAGCCGGAGGGAGCACAAAGCAAAGGGGAAGGGGGGGGGGGGGAGTTGAAAGTGTGGCAAAAAGGAGGCTTATTGTTCGACAACAGTTGGCACCATTAAATGTCATGTACTCGACGCCAACTCAACTCAACTCGACTCGACTCGACTCAACTGAGCTGAACTGGGCTCCATTCTGGTTTACGTATGTCTGTCTCTGTTGCTCTTCTCTCTCTCCCTCTCTCTCTCTCTGTCTCTCTCAGTCTGCCTGTCTGTTTGTTTGCCTGTTTGTTTTGCATACTTTTCGGCGCCATTAACAGCAGACAGACAGACAGACAGACAGACAGTCAGACAGACAACGAGAGCAGTCATTGCCATTGGCTTTTGTCTCTTGTTTTAAAAATTATATAGTTGTTGTTGCAGCTGCTGTCTGACTGCCTGCCACTGCAACGTGTCATTAGAAAGAGCACCAGCACACACACACACCAACACACACACACACCAACACACACACCAACACACACAAAAGTTGTGCCCAAAAGTTGGTCCTTTGCATCTCTGCAGGTGTTGTTCTACTGCCGTCCTATTGTCCAGCTGCCCATTTATTTAGGGGTCACTGCAAAGGCGAATTTGGGGCCATTAGAGTTGCCCAGAGTTGGCCAGAGTTGCCTAGACTTGCACAGCGTTGCCACTGTGCCCCAGTGTGGCAATTACTAATTGCCTGGCCAACAACTAACATTGCTTATTTGTGTTTTTATGAGCTCACTAGGCACGTAATTGTTTAGAAAATTTGTTGCTATTGTTGTTGTTGTTGCTGGGCTTAATGAGCTGGGTATATAGGGTTGCCACAACTTGAGCGTGCTTTGAGCACTTTACGCAGCATAAAAATGCAAATAATCAAATGAAAAGCAATTATGCAACATTTATTATTTGCACTTTGGCAATGGGGTCAATTGACAGTAAAATTCTAATTAGAAACAAAGCCAAACCGCATATTACACACACATACACATACACACGCACACACATGCATACACATACATACAGTTACAAGCTGAACTGCAATTGAAGAAGCGCATTAAAAATTAAATGTAATTCAATGAAATTGCGGAAATGAATGCGGTTTTTTGGGCAGCTATATATGTATGTGTGTGTGTGTGCGTGTGTGTGTGTGTGTGTAAACGGAAGTGTAAACTATTTTTTTGTAGTTAAAACAAATATGAAATTCGCAGAGCTGCCCCAAAAAATTTATCTAAATTTGAAGCGTCAATTAATAAAAGCAGAATCGCTCTCGAATGACCTCGACTCGACTGCGTTTGTGTGTGTGTGTGAACGTGTGTGTGTGTGTGTGTTGCTGTGTTTGGCAGCAACGGAAATGACAGTGCTGCAACGCCGCAGGAAGCAATAACCGAATTCAGTTACGTTGCACGGAAATGACACACGGCACGGGAATGAGAGCGAGCAGCTGCATGCCACATGCAATCTCCTTATATGTGCATGTATATATATGTGTGTGTGTGTGTGTGTGTGTGTTCAATTGGAGCAACTAATATGCAAAAATTGGCACAAAATGCGCTTTTGATTTCGAGCAATGCAAAGCGTCGCCGAAACGCTGCTCGAGTTAAATTTCCGGTTAGCTTGAGATTGTTTTCGCTGACGACAATTGACAATGTTTATGCTTAACATTCGATTTGTTTGCCAAACGTAAATAATAGATATAACTGCATACTCAACCAAAGTGTATTCCAAATACTCTTAAATAGTCTTAAGCTATTGAGCTTTTTTCTCTTAAACTCTATACAACCGATTTACACGGCAGCAGTCTGGCAACACTGCTTGCCTTGATCTAACAAGCATGCCTCTCTTACACTAGCATCGCTCTCTTCTCTTTGCCTTGCAGCAGCGCTAACAACAAGCAATACTAAGAAGAAGTAGAAAGAGTATCTTGGAAATAGGAATTGATTAAAGAAGAAATTCATTTAAAAATAATCTCATTATGTTAAATTATAGTTCAAATGCAAATAAAACACACAAGTTTATTATTTTTAAATTTTACATTTTATTTATTTGGTTTTTCTTCATCATAATTTACTTTACTTTCGTATATTTATCGGGTTTCATCATCATCATATATATTTATGAATATATATATATATATATATATATATTATATATATATATATATATAGATTTATATATATAAGTACTTGAGTCTAAGTTGTTTTGCCTTCAATTTAATTCCACTTTTTGGTTGCTCTTCAATCCTATTTGTTTACTTATAGTTTTTATTTTCGTTTTTTTATTTGTTTTGCCGGCATTTTGCAAGTAAATGCTGATTTATATAATTTATTTGTATAATTATACAATAATATATGTATGTATATATATAGAAATTTTGTAGTTTTCTGTTTATCTTCACATAATTAATAATAAATTATATTTATAATTAATTACAATAAATTGCATAACAAAATTGATTCGACTTGCATTTTTTTTTGTATCATTTTTATTTCGTTCTTTTTTTTTAGTTTCGTTAATATCAATTATTTATGTTTAATACAATCATTTGGTATTGTATATAGTTATATTGTTATTGTTGTTTTTTTCCACTTCTACTTCATTTTTTTTTAATATTTCTTTTTTTTTTTGTACACAATTAGAAAACAATGCGAATTAATGATAATGTTAATATTTTCCTCCCCTCGCTGCTTGCTTTGACTGCATCAGCTAATTTGTTGTTTGTATTATGACACTTGAATACCCTACCTTGGGGTATAACACAATTTGAATTAGTGCAGCGACATTAGAACCAAATGTATTGTATAATAAGGGGTATTAAATCTTCGGTCAACCGAAGTGAACTTTATCTTTTTAACTTTAGTTTTATTTATTTTTTTTTTTGTTGTGTTTTATTTTGCGTGCTTGTTTGCGTCCTTTGGGGAGTCGTTTGTTAGTTTTGCGGTTGATTTGAAAATATAGAAAAAATTATTAGCAATTTGCTTGTTGTTAAATTATTACTAAAAAAAAGAGATTACATTTAGTTGCGTATTTAATTTGTTCGATTTAATGTTGTTGTTGTTCTTGTTGTTAATTAGTTAATTAGTTTGCAATTTTTAATTGGATTCTTATTTGTTTGTTTAATTAATAACTATACGCTTGATGTAGCTAAGTACAATGCCTGCTAATATTTGCTGTGTATTGATAAAAATTATGTAATTGTATTTGTATTTGTATTTGTTCATTATTATGTTTATACATTTAGCATTGAATGTTGTCTTAATGCTCGTATTGACTGGCAAAATGTTTAGCTTGTTATATTCTTACTAATATACATATTTGTTAATTAATATTATTAATATGCGCTTTTCTTTTCCATAATATTCTTTATAACAATTACTATCATTTGTTGTGTTGTGCTGTTTGTTGTATTTGCATTCATAAAGTTAAGAAATTCGTTATTCATTTTGCTTTAAACAATTTTACATTAAAGTTTTGTTATATTTTTTGTTGTTTGTTTTTGTGTTTTTTTCTGTTCTTTTTTTACAGAAGCTCAATCTCTGCATCGATATAAATATTTAAATTAACACAAAATAATAGTTTGTTAAACATTTACCAAAATGCACTGCAAAAGTGTTTATTGAGACTAGGTGCCTCAGTTACTGCTTCAGCTCCTCCAGAGCTCCGGTCTTCTTGTTCTTTTTGACCTGGGCATAGAGCGAGGCGGCCTTGTAGTTGATGGGGCCATAATGCTGACTCTCGAGATCGGCATAAATGAATTCATCATCGAAACTAGCGGCATTCAATGGCTGAATGATAGTGCGAAAATGATTAAATAATATTGGGGAATACATATATATCTTAACGGTAATGCCATTGAACAACGGTTAGAGAAGCACACACATGCAACATTAATAATCTATAACGCCTGTCGTAAATGTTAAACTGATAAGAGAGCTGATAAGAGCCGATAAGAGCCGATAAGAGCATGTGAAAAGTGTGCGCTAGCATAGCATATTGAACGATTTCAAGTATCGAGATTGACAGCACGACAGTTGTAATAAATTATTAACTGAAATACAAATTGATTTATTCATGTTTAGATTATGTGAGAAACAATGGAACATATAAGAGAATTACCTTGTTCATTTTTTTTCTTTTTATATAAAACATTTAGCTGGCATTTTAGTTGGAAAGTTATACAAAATGAATTTAGAATATATAGGTATTGCTGCCTTTGTATGGATCCTCAAAATCGGACACATGCTATAAGAAATCAACAATTTTTATTGTAATTTAGAACACACTTCAGATACTAAAACAACTATTGTGTTAGCTTAATTGTTTGAATGAAGTTAAGATGATTTTTAGTTGATGTTTGTTGATGTCTTTGGATTATTCTCGCTTTGTTTTGTGAGTGAATTTGCTGAATTTCGAATTGTTTTCTGCTTTGCTTTGGTATTTTTAATTAGAAATAATTTATAATAAATAGAATAAATATATATAAATACATATAAATACATATGAATACATATAAATATAGTTATGAGTACAAATAAATTGTTTGCTTGGCTTCTGTTTGGTTTTGCTTCTTTGTAATCCGCTTAAATCATATTTATAAGTTAGATGACTTCTATATACAATACGAGGGTTTACACACGAGTTCTCTCATATACATACACATATCTAAATTTGCAATTTACACAAAACTACTTCAAACTTAACACACATACAGTCAGAGTTGTCTTAATTGCTATTTATACTATAATAATAATATCTAATAATAAATTCTATATAAATATCGGAATGAATCGCTTGTGCTGCTGGGAATGTGTTGAAAGTGTTGTTAGTTCATTAATTCATTAATAATTAATTATGTTTTAATTTAAGCTAGCTATGTACACTAACAGAAAGTGGCGACAAAGCCTGCACTTTGACCTTTTGCCCACTTGCTTCACACTATATTCGATTTCTTCATATTGGGTTGAGAATCTTGGCTTGGCTCGCTTAGAGGCCAACAAGTTTGCTATTATTCGTGAATATATATTGACGAATATGAGTATGAGTTGTATGAATAATGCTGAATGCTGTTGGAAATATATTCTTGAATTAATGATTTTGTCACTGACTTTCCCCACCCCCCTCTCTTGCTCACTATCTTAAGTATCTCTCTTTTCGGAAATTGTTCGTAGTATTCTAGAAACTATTGTATATTTTAGTTAAGTTAAGTATAGAGCTGTCGAATCTCTGCTTAATTAGTTAATTTCATTAATTATGCTAATTATAAATATGCACTCATTCCCTTCCCTCTCCGTCTCCCACTGCTTCGTGCCTTACTTCTAAATACTAAATACCTTGTATGCGTCGTTTAGGCCTGTCTAACTGTCTTGCCACACTTTGTGGCACTCTAAATGTGCACCTCGCGATAGCTCTGAGTCATAAAGTATTTCAGTGCACCTGCCGTTGCATTGGCAATTGCTGTGTTGTTGCTGTTGCCGTTGTTGTTGTTGCTGTTGCCGCTGTGGGCGGGTGTTGTTGGCGGCGCTGTGAGATTGTGTGGCGGCAACTCATCCTCCTCCTCGTCGTCGTCGTCGTCATCATCATTGTCGTTGTCATTGTCATTGTCATTAACATCCTCATCATCGACCATATACTCCTCCTTGCAAAAGGAATAGCCCAAATCCTCTTCTTCCTCAGCCTCAACGGCAACAGTTGCTGCTGTTGCTGCTGCTGATGCAGCGCCAGCAATTTGTTGGCTTTGTTCCTTCTTTGGGCGTGTAAACATGAAGTCTGGATGCGTTTTAGTTAGCACCTCTAATGCCTCCAATGAAGCGGCAGGATTTAGCTGAACCGCCATAGGTTGAACCTGCTCCTGCTGCTGCTGCTGCTGTTGCTGCTGCTCCTGTTGCTGCTGCTGCTGTTGCTGTTGCTGCTGCTGTTGCTCTTTGCGTTTTTCATAATCAGGCAATGTGGTTGTTGTTGCTGGTGTCGGCGAAATTGGCTTAAAGGCATGCCGCTCACTTAGCGCCAATGGACGATAGATGAGGGGCCCCAGCTCCTGCTGCTGCCATTGTTGCTGCTGCTGCTGCCTCTCCAGCTGCTGCTGTTGCATTTGGCGACGCAGCTGCTGCAATTTGCCATTGGCCGTTTGTGTGGTCTGAAAGTGGAAGGTGTGATGTTTGCGCAGTGGCAGCCGCATTGGGCGACGCACCACCAGGCAGTCGTAGGCGCCGCTGCCCAGTGGCTGCAACGCATGGGGCGTGGCACTTGGCATGGGCGGTACATATCTTAAATTCTGATTGCAGTCGGCAACATTGGCGGCAGCTAATCGACTCGCGTGCAGCAGCAATTCATTTGGCATTAGCATTTGTTGTTGATGATTGCCACACCCCCGCCCATGCTCATTGTTGTTGCTGCTAATTTGTTGCGCTGCTGCAGCTGCTGCTGACGTTGTTGCTGCTGCTGCTGCAGTTGCTTCAGTGATGTTGCTGCTGTTGTTGTTGTTGCTGTTGGCATTAGGGGCTTCGGCATCGATGGCATAATGCCGTTTGATATGTGCGTAGGGGTCACTGATGGTCTGTCGTCGTAGTTTCTTGTAGCAGGCATGCATGTTGCTGCTGCTGCTGCTGTTGCTGCTGTGGTTGGTGTTGTTGCTTTGCCGTTTAAGTGCTAAAAATGGATTATTGGCCGGCAATTGGTTTGGCTGCGGTTAGTTTTGTGGTTGCAATTTATCGAAAGGCATTTCACATGCATGCAGTTACAATTGTATTACAGTTATTGTTGTTGTTGTTGTTGTGAGTGATAGCAGCATTGCAGTATTTCGTGTTGTTGTTGTTGTTGTTGTCGACATCAAAATTATACATTTTTGTTTGCATATAAAGCAAGAGTGCAACATGTAAAAAAATCAATCGAAAATAATGAAATAATATGAGATAATTGTGGTTAATTAAGGAAATATTGTAAATTATTTATAAAATTCAAATAATAATCTGTAACTATCGATTCAACCTAACCTTAATAATATGTTACAATCGGTTCAACCTAACCTTACTCCTGTATCTCCCCTCTTTCCTAGTAACATATTGATGTATTGCTCAAGTGATCTACTATTATGTTATGCCTCTTCTGTGCATATCTGCCTAATCGCTATTGTTCCATTCCAACGTTCCCTACATATACCACTCATAAGTGTTTCTTTCCACTATTTCCACTATAAATTATGTATACTTTTCTCTGTTTACACACATTTTTTGCCATTAATATATACTTCTTGTTATAAAAATCAATTTTAAGTGTTTCATTCCAAGGTTCCCTTTTAAGAAACAACGAAAAATCAAACAGCAAAGTCCTCAATTTAAATGTTATATGAATTATTGTGTATTGCAGTAAAACAGTGTTTCATTCCACTGTTCCACCTAAAATAAACAGCTAATATTTGTTTATTCTTTCTAGTTAAAGTAACCTTTGTTCCATTTCATCATTTCAGTAGTTGATGGTTCACTTTTAGTGTTTCATTCCAACATTCCCCCTTAAAAACTAAGAACAATTTTTAAAACATTGCAGAACTGAAATATTACACCAAATTTATGTATCTTCAAGTTGAATAGTGTTTCATTCCACCGTTCCATATTAAGAAATCAGGTAATATTTGCTTATTTCTTTATAGTTAAAATAAACCCAGTCTCGATCGGTGTTCTATTCCAACATTCCAATTAGGTAAAAGTGTGTTTATATACGCTATCTAAGGTCTCCCTTTAGTTCATTCTTTAAGTCAACGTTACACATTATAAATTATCATTTAAACGAAATGGAATTGAAACAGAATTAAAGAAAATTAATCCAAGTTTTGATTGGTGTTCTATTCCACCATTTCAGTTAACTATAAGTGTGCATTTATACCCTATCTAAGATCTCCCTTTAGTTCATTCTTTAAGTCAACATTACACATAATAAATTTAGCAAATAAATGAAATGGAATTGAAACAGAAATGAAAAGAAACTGATAAAAGTTTTGATATTGCATTTATACCCTATCTAAGGTTTTCCTGTAGATCATCCTATTTAACAGAAAGTTCATTTTCCACTTAATAAATTAGAAATGAAATGAAATGGAATTGAAACGAAATGAAAAGAAACTGTTCAAAGTTCTGATATTGCAATAATACCCTATCTAAAGTCTCCTTTTGGTTCATCCTATTTCCATTTAATAAATTAGAAATAAAATGAAATGGAATTGAAACATAATTAAAGAAAATTAATCTACGTTTTGATTGGTGTTCTATTCCACCATTTCAGTTAACTATAAGTGTGAATTTATACCCTATCTAAGGTCTTCTTTTAGCTCATCCTATTTCACAGAAAGTAAATTTTCCACTTAATAAATTAGAAATGAAATGAAATGGAATTGAAACGAAATGAAAAGAAACTGATCAAAGTTTTGATATTGCATTTATACCCTATCTAAGGTCTCCCTGTAGATCATCCTATTTTACAGAAAGTACATTTACCACTTAATAAATTAGAAACGAAATGAAATGGAATTGAAACGAAATGATAAGAAACTGATCAAAGTTCTGATATTGCATTAATACCCTATCTAAAGTCTTCTTTTAGCCCATCCTATTTCACAGAAAGTAAATTTTCCACTTAATAAATTAGAAATGAAATGAAATGGAATTGAAACGAAATGAAAAGAAACTGATCAAAGTTCTGATATTGCATTTATACCCTATCTGAGGACTCCCTGAAGATCATCCTATTTCATAGAAAGTACATTTTCCACTTAATAAATTAGAAATGAAATGAAATGGAATTGAAACGGAATTAAAGGAAATTAACCCAAGTTGTGGCAAGGAAAACCCCACTAAATTGCAGCAGTAAACGGGAAATTTCAACCGAATTCGTGCGAAGTGCTGTGTGTGTGTGGAATGTGTGTGTGTTGCATGCAAATTGAAGGATTGCCCCTAGTAATTGAGCTGCCTGCCACATGCCCCGATGGGCATGCAACGAATCTTTGAGTATACGCACCTCATGCGGACCCACGCGATGTGGCAGCTGTTGTTGTTGTTGTTGCTGCTGCTGAGTTGCTATTGTTGTTGCTGCTGCTGCTGCTGCTGCTGCTGTTGTTGTTGTTGTTGCAGTGGAGGGCTTGCACTTGCCACGACTGGCAGCACTGATGCTGCTGGCCACGGACAACATGGAGGCGGAATGTCCAGGCTGATGGCCCAGCTGGTACTGCTCGTAATCCTCGGGTGTTGTGATTTCCGGCGTTTGTTGCTGCTGCCTCAGTTGTGGCTGTTGTTGGTGGTGCGACGGATGACGATTGCAGCGATTGCTGACGCTGACGCGGCGCTGACGGTGCCGGTGCCGCTGCTGTAAAGCGAATTGCAGGAGCTGAGCGAGGTGGGATCTGTGACGGGGGCCGAGGAGGCCGATTCATAGGACGAATTAATATTGTGCGCCGGAGAAGCGGCACGTGCCACATGCCCCTGCTGCTGCCCCTGCTGCTGCCCCTCCACATTGATGTAGACTGGCTTGCGGCCTAAATTCAGCGCCGAGTTTGCGGCCTTGTGTGCTTTGGGCGTGCGTTGGCCCAGTGCCGGCAGCTGAGACTCGTAGGAGCTGTTCGATATGCCCGAGTCGCTGCGATAAATGCTGAGGCGTTCAGGCTCCATTAATTGAAAATCGGCTCCGACTCCGACTGCGAGTCCGGCGCCTGCTTGGGCATCAGCCTTTTGCTGGTGCTGGCGATGGTGATGTTTCTTCTTGTGGCTCGCCGAGACGACAGCAGCTGCACCAGCCGCATGCGATGGCTGCGTATGCAGCTGCACTGTGGCCAGATTGAGTTTCAGATTCAAATTGCCAGCTTTGTTGTTGTTGCTGCTGTTGCTGGCGTTGCAACTGCGCTGGTTGCTGCTGCTGCTGCCGTCGCCGCCCATTTCAATTTCCAAATCGCCGCCGCACTTGTCCGCCACATTCTCATAGACGGGCGGATCGTACAGGCGCATGGGCTTGCCATTGGATTCAATATCGCCATGGCTACCGCCAGCAAAGGAATGATGCCTCTTACACTTGGACGCCATCGTCGTTGCCGCTATCGGTTGCAATGTGGCTGTGGGTGACGCAGTTGCTGTTGTTGTTGCTGCTGTGGCAACGCCCAGCGATGCATTCAAATTGTACGTTGGCTTTTTCAGTTTCGTTCCGCCATTGGGAAACTTTAGTGAATAGAATTTCTTGTCCATGTCCATGCGCTCCAGCAGGCTGCCTCCCCCCTTGCCACCCCGCTTGCCGCGCTGCATGCTGCCGAGCAGCTCCTCGCCAGCAGCATCGTATTTCTTAAAGTTGCTCGCGGCCAGAAAGGGATTCGTATTGAGGAGCGCCGCACTGGGCGCCGGTGGTGGCGGTGGCGGTGGCACACGCTCAACCACCGCATAAGTGGGTTGATAATCATGTTCAATTGCATTCAAGAGCTGAGCATTTGATGCTGAGTTCGTGTGGAATTTCTGTGATTGCTGCGACGTCTGTTGTTGCTGCAGTTGTTGCTGCTGTTGCTGCTGTTGCTGGTGTTGCTGCTGCTGCTGGTGATGATGATGCTGCTGGTAGTATTCAGTGTAGCTTTTGGGAAAGCAATTGCTTAGATTATATTGTATTTGATCGGAGCCCGACTCAAGCTGATCCATGCTGCGATTGTGAGGGGGCGGGGCTGTGCAACCACGCCCGTACTGCAAACTGTTGTACTGCGGCTGTTGTTGCTGATGTTGCAGAAGTTGCTGCTGTTGTTGTTGCTGCTGCTGCTGGTCGTAGTAGTGTTGAGGATGCGGATGCTGTAGAGTCTGGTGATGTTGCTGCTGCTGCTGGCTGTTCATGACTTGACCAATATTTCCATTGAGTCTCTTGGGTCGTGGAGCGACGCGCACCACATTTGTGTTGTTATTAAAATTGGTAGGGGTAGTAGAGAACTGCGAATGCGGATACAAATGCGGATGCGGATGCGGAGGCGGATTCATGCAATGGTTGATTCATTGATTCATTCATTTATGCGAAGTGGCAGCGTGTTAGGAGCGTTAAAAGAGAGAACATTCGATTAGTTGTCAGTTAGTTTTGGCCCAGTTAACAGTTAGTGGCATATAAACAGTTTCAGCTAGCTTTACATTTACAGTTAGAGTTTTGAGTTTTGAGTTTCAAGTTCATTAGTTAGTGGCGTGAAATGTTATTAACTGGATTTTGTGTGCTTAAACAATGAAGTGTCGGAAGTAGCGAAACAACATTGATGGAGATATTCAGTTGGAGGGTACAGTGTGCACCGCATATGTGGAACGCAACATATGAATATATATGCGAGCGTAACGGGAATTTCATAAGTGTTATAATTGTTATAAATTATGTTTATCCAAAGTAACAAATACTCAAACTACAACTACAACTAAGTAAAACACAGCTGAGAGCTAAATTGCATTTTTAAAAATATTTTCAAAGCAAGAAATTTCAAATTTCAAATATAATTAATTAATGATAAATCTTAAGAGAAATATTAAACTAATAAACTTTAAGCTGTGTTTTCATTGTACTTTCTTTTATATTATGCGTTATTATTTGATTTACATTATTTAACTTTTATTTTATACTCTGCCAGTTGACTCGCATATTTGCTAAATTGATTGTGTAAATATAAAATAAATAAATTAATTATAATAAACTTAATAGCTAAACATTACAGAAGAATAAACTATATATAGAAGTATGTAAATTTCAGACCAATTAGAGTTACAATTGAAGCACTTTGGGATCAAAACCAAAAGCTAAGAAAAAAATTCACTTGACGACACATAAATCATTATTATTATTATTATATTTGGCAACGTTTCATTTTGTTTATTTGATTCGTTTGCACTGAAACGGATATGCTTGATTTTTTGATGTCGAAAGCAAAAGGAAAAGGAAGCAAAGAAATGAAAGAGAGAGAAAAGAAATGAAATGAAATGAAATGACAAATGAATGATGAATGAGACATCATTAGGCGAATGCAAATGGCAATGGAAAAAGCGAAAAGCTTTAAGATTAGCCTAGTTAGACAAGTGCTATGCATTTATAGACTAGATAGACACACTCTCTATATATGTATATACTTATAACATAAACAAATTAAATATAAATACAAGTTTGACATAACACTAAGGAGCAGAAAACAATATTAAAGAGAGCAGAGATAGTGATAGTGAGATAGATAGTGAGAGAGATAATGATACAGACAGTGATAGAGATAGACATAGACATTGAAGAGAGAGAGAAAGACAAAGCTTCGACTTAGTATGTATATTTACCATATACTAAATTTACTTAATACAATTAAGATCAAACTTTCTCATATGCGAAATTACGATATTAGCGCAGTGTGTGGATGCGTTGGGTGTGTGCGTGAGCATGTGTGTGTGAGTGTGTGTGGGTGTGAGTGTGTGTGTTGGTATTAAACAAATCTGATACTCATTTGTAGGTTATGCAGTATAAACAACAAGTATAACTGTACCTTGTTAGGTGCCGTTTGCAGACCATGAAACGGTAGATTCTCATACTCGCCAGGTTCCGTCAATGGATCCCCCAAAGAAGACGACTTGTCGTGTACTATATATCGTATACGAACACAGATCGGTTGATTTTGTTGCATTTATTTAATTTATTTTTTCATTTTTTTGATTTTTTTCGTTAAAAATTCATTTGAGTTTTTGCGACGTTTTCGTTTTTTTTTGTTGGTAAATCAATCAAATGAGATAAATGTAAATAAAAGTGTTTGGAAAATGGGGAAAAGAAGAAGAAGAAAGTTCAATTAGTCAATCATAAAATCATAAATGTATTTCGACTAAAAATCATTTCACTAAAATTAAACTAAACTCATTTGTCTTTTCTTTTTTCTTTTTGTTGTTAATACCTAGAAATTTAAAGACTTTACAAATTATAGTTTAAACAATTAAAAGTTTTGTTAAGTTGAAGATTTTATTTAAAGTCGTTTCTTAATCAGGTTCGTAAAAATTCATGCAGTGGACAAATTCACAAGCAAGGCAAACATTTAAAACATTTAAACATTTAACAAATCGAACAAGTGCAAGGCGAAACAAATAACAACAAAATAAATAAAATAAATAGAGAAATTGTTGATATATTACTATCTAGACAAGTTGCTGATTGCGTTAGCTGATGTTCTTCATTGTTTGCTCTATGAACAATTTTGAGGTTGATGTTGTTGTTGTTGTTGATTATCTCTTACTTGTTGTTGTCTCTGTCACCTGATCTCTCTTTCTCGCCTGCTTAAATGAGCACCTCGTGATTCGATTCATTATAGTAAATTACTTACAGCGATACGTTGTGGTACAAAGAGATACAGATTAGGCAAAATGAGGATAGATAGCTCTGAGTACGAGTTACAGTATTTACAATGTAAGTGTGGAGTGTCTGGATGATGATGATAATGGTCAGGGATGATGATGTGGAATGATATGAGTGGGAGTTTGTGGGGGAAATACGTAGGAATATGTGGCATAAATATGCAAAGAATTGCAAGAGTTTCTTTCTGCTTTGCTAGGGATTAGTCAAACTAACCTATAACAGAGACAATATTTGCCATAATTCATTTGAGAATATATTTCATGGATTTCCTATTTGCACTTTAGATTAAGCAAATTTCCTCTATGTATTCCAGAGTTAAACATCTTTTCTATGCTTATTTTCACTTATATTTCCTCAAGTAGAATAACTTTTATATTTTTTAAAAATCACAACAAATTCTTCTTAATAATTGACTAACTGTTTGAAATTGCTTATAATCATAGTATAACTAATATTTCCATTATTTAAATACGTGGAAATATGTGGCATAAATATGCAAAGATGTGAAATTGTTTTTTCTGCTTTGCTAGGGATTAGTCAAACTAACCGATAACAAAAGCAAGTATTTATTTAGATTCTTGGCAATATTTGCAATTATTTAAATGTAGTTAAATTCATTTAAGAATATATTTCAGAGATTTCCTATTTGCTCTCTAATTTATTGCAATTTTATTTATATATTTCAGAGAAATACATATATATCAGAATAACTTTTAAATCTTTCCAAAATCACAATATTTGCAATAATTTAAATGTAGTCTAATTAATTTATATATATATTTCATGAATTTCCTATTTTTGCTCTCTAGATTAAAGTAAATTTTCTCTATATATTCCAGAGATAATCATCTTTTCTATGCTTATTTTCACTTATATTTCCAGTAGCAGAATAACTTTTAAATCTTCTAATGCTTCTTCAAAGATTAACTATTTGAAATTGCGAATAATCATATTATAACTAATATTTTCACTATTTAAATACGTAGGAATATGTGGCATAAATATGCAAAGATTTGAAGGTGTTTCTTTCTGCTTTGCTAGGGATTAGTCAAACTAACCTATAACAAAGGCAATATTTGCCATAATTTAAATGTAATTCAATTCATTTGAGAATATATTTCAGGGATTTACTATTTACTCTCTAATTTATTGCAATTTTATTTACATATTTCAGAGCAATACATATATATCTTTTATGCTTCTTTTCACTTATATTTCTTCAAGCAGAATAACTTTCAAATCTATTCAAAATCACATTATTTGCAATAATTTAAATGTACTTCAATTCATTTAAAAATATATTTCATGGATTAAGGATTTCTCTAGATTAAAGCAAATTTTCTCTATATATTCCAGAGATAAACATATTTTCTATGCATCCTTTCACTTATATTTCCTCAAGCAGAATAACTTTTAAATCTTCTAATGCTTCTTCAAAGATTAACTATTTGAAATTGCGAATAATCATATTATAACTAATATTTTCATTATTTAAAATTAAACTTCCTCTAGTAATCCCCATAAGTTCGCTGCCTTTCAGACTTATTTGACTTGCAATTCAGCGTTTTTCAATGAACTGAAAATTGCTTTTCGCAATGAAATTGCAAGCACACAAAAGCTGAAAAGAGAGGGGGTAGAGGAGAGCAGCTTGTTCCAGTTGGCAAGTCACCTTTGCTTAATAACTGCTCACAGTCACGTTAAGATATTCATGGAACATATTGCAGATATATATACAGATATATATACAGATATATATTTATTAATAAACAGGCAACGAAACGAGAGACATGGCATTCCATTGCAGAATGTAATCAATGTAAATGATTTATGAGTTCACTGGCGTTGGGGCAGAGTGAATGAGTGTTGGGAATGAATATGAGTACATGAGCAGATGAGTATATGAGTAAATGAGACCTATATATATGAGAATGACTTGTGAGTTTCTTCTTACTTTGGACGCGTTCGACGCGACTCGGGCAGACGACAACGGTGCGTTTGAGCAGCGGCGGCAGTGTGTTGTTGCCGCGGGGAATACTCCGGCTGCTGCCGCTGCTGGACAACAGCTGTTGCTGCTGTTGTTGCTGCTGTTGCTGTTGCTGCTGCTGTTGCTGCTGCCCAGGGCCACGACGCAACGGCAATATTGGCGGCGGGGGACGCGGCGGTGGCGTGGGGCACTTGAGTATGCCGCGCTGTGGTTGCAGCTGTGCTGGCTCCAAGCCAGGCCCAGCGCGGGCTGTTGCTGCTGCTGCTGCCGTTGTTGCTGGCAATGTTGCTGCGGTGTCCATTGGCGGCGTCTTGTCTAATGAAGGCGCTTGAAATGTCACAGAGACATGTGATGGGACACTGCTGGGACTGGGACTGCAAGTTGTCGTTGGCTGTGTGGTTGCTGTGGTTGCTGTTGTTGCTGTTGCTGTTGTTGTTGTTGCATTAGTTACTGTTGCTGTTGTTGTTGTGGCTGCTGCTGCTGCCGCTGTTGTGGGCGTCTTTTTGTAGGTGACTAGCGATACGTGACGATGTGACGATGTGACGATGTGTGTGTGTGTGTGCGTGTGTGTGCGTTGCAACATAAGAGAGGCAAATGATAAATAAAAATACAAATCATAAATTAGCAAATGTCGTCATTGTTGTTGTAGTTGTTGTTGTTGGAGTATCTTTACCACTGCCACTGCAACGTATGCCCTTGAGGCGATGCTGCGCTGCGAACGGCGACTCGTTGCTGCCACGCCCACGCCAAAATGTGTGCAACAGACCCACATGACTGCGCTGACTGTCCCGGATGCCATCGTCGTCCTCCGTGCGCTTCGCTCGTCTAAAGACAAAGTTCCAGATGCGTTGCATGCTACCAGGAACAGCAGTTGCTGTTGCTGTTGTTGCTACTGTTGCTGCTGTTGTTGCTGCCATTGCATTGTCGTGCATTGCCTCAGCTGCTGTGGCATCTGTCGATGGCAAGGCAGTGACATTTGGATTAGTCTTCAACAGCCTGCGCTTTGTGGCTGCAACTGCAGCAGCAGCAGCTGCCACTGCTATTGCAGCAGTTGCTGTTGTAGCTGCTGCTGTTGCTGCTGTTGCTGTTGTTGTTGCTGTTGTTGTTGCTGTTGTTTCCATCACCGTCACCTCGGTTAGCATTGTGCTGTTTGAGTTAGTTTGACTATCATTCAACACGGCACTCAACTGCGCCGACAATTGACTCGCATTTAGATTGGAGTTCGGTTTCAGTGTCATGCGATTCACGGCGAGATTCTCTTTGGTGTCGCTGCTCACGTGCAACATGACGCCTGGCCGCAGTGGCCAGCGTGGCGGTGATTTGGGCACTGTTGCATGCAACGCGCTGTTGCGCTCTGTGGCTGGAGGCGTGCCCACCTCATTGTTGTTCTCTCGCTCGCTCTTTAGTTGCTGCGGCTGTTGTTGTTGCTGTTGTTGTTGTTGTTGCACTTGTTGCGGTGGCAATAACGTTGCCGGCAACAATGTCGCTGCTGCTGCCGTTGTCTCTTGTATGGGCAGTGCCACGCCTACTTGCGGCAGCACCGGTTGATACGATAGCACGCTGTATGCGGTGAGCGTATGTGGGTGTGTGTGTGTGCGAGTGCGGGTGTGTGGGAGTGTGTTGTTGTCGTTGTTGTTGTTGTTGTTGTTGTTGGTAGCGTTTGTGTTTGAATCAAGCAAAGCGAGCAGCAAATGATTACGAGTTCAACAAATACACACAGCGATAGAAATACGATTAAATATAAATATATAATAAAAGTAACATTTGTGTATGTTGTTGTTGTTGTTGTTTACATGTTGTTGTTATTGTTGTTGTTGTTGTTGGGTGCGCACATTTAGCAAAAATTGCAACGAAAAACACAAAATTGCGTGGAAAAAAAATGTATAAAAAATGAAATGATAAATTTGTGTTGCAACAAATCAACAAATCTTAATCTAATAATTATTAAGCATGCAAGCTTTGGGAATTTATTAATATTATTTTTTAAGATTTAAAATTCATTTTAATAGTTTTTAAATAATTTAAATTGAAAAATGCACACCATTTTTAAGTATTTTAAATTGTTTTACATTTTTAAATGCAGTTTCTTTGAAAATAATGTAGAAATCTATTGAGTTCCTCTGTTGCAGAAAGAACTGCTAACAATTGAGAAAGTTTTTACTGAGAATTGATTGGGAATAATTGAAGAAATTATATAGAAAATGGATAGAAAATACTTGAAGTTAATGAATTTAAAGTATTTTTAAGTATTTTAAATTGTTTTAAATTTTTATTAAATATATTTTCTTTGAAAATAATGTAGAAATCTATTGAGTTCCTCTGTTGCAGATAGAACTGCTGACAATTGAGAAAGTTTTTACTGAGAATTGATTGGGAATAATTATATAGATAATGGATAGAAAATACTGGAAAATAATGGATAGAAAATACTTGAAGTTAATGAATTTTAAAGTATTTTAAATTGTTTTACAGTTTCTTTGAAAATAATGTAGAAATCTATTGTGTTCCTCTGTTGCAGAAAGAACTGCTAACAATTGAGAAGTTTTTGATTGATTGGAATAATTGAAGAAATTATATAGAAAATGGATAGAAAATACTTGAAGTTAATGAATTTAAAGTATTTTTAAGTATTTTAAATTGTTTTAAATTTTTATTAAATATATTTTCTTTGAAAATAATGTAGAAATCTATTGAGTTCCTCTGTTGCAGAAAGAACTGCTGACAATTGAGAAAGTTTTTACTGAGAATTGATTGGGAATAATTGAAGAAATTATATAGAAAATAGATAGAAAATAGGTAGAAAATACTTGAAGTTAATGAATTTTAAAGTATTTTTAAGTATTTTAAATTGTTTTACATTTTTAAATGCAGTTTCTTTGAAAATAATGTAGAAATCTATTGAGTTCCTCTATTGCAGCAAGAACTGCTAACAATTGAGAAAGTTTTTACTGAGAATTGATTGGGAATAATTATATAGATAATGGATAGAAAATACTGGAAAATAATGGATAGAAAATACTTGAAGTTAATGAATTTTAAAGTATTTTAAATTGTTTTACATTTTTAAATGCAGTTTCTTTGAAAATAATGTAGAAATCTAATGTGTTCCTCAATTGAGAAAGTTTTTACTGAGAATTGATTGGGAATAATTGAAGAAATTATATAGAACATGGATAGAAAATTCTTGAAATTAATGAATTAAATTTAAATTTTAAAGCTCTTTAAATTCATTTCTGGAAAATCAATTTAAAATACTATTAAATGCTATCTAAGAGAACCTATTTTATATATATTGATATTATATTAAATATATTGATATTTTATGACATTGAACCTGCATAATTTTGTCTAAATAATCAGATCATATTATTTGTAAAATTGCTTTGGGAAAATCATTTAAATAGTTTACAAATCGCTAAGATTTAATGAGTGTTAGTTTAAATTAATTGATAAATATATATATATATATATATTTAATGAATAATATATATAGCTAGTTAGTTTAAAGATATATTTATGCTTAAGCTGTTGCATAGAAATCTTCATCCACTTAATTCAGATTTTAACCACTTCAACTTCATAAGTCGCTTAACTTTCCTATTGAATAAGTGACTGCAAACATTATTTAAAATTCTTAAAAACTGTGTAGCATTTTCGCATATTTTTCAAAATATAAACAAATAAGAAAGTTTATGAAATAAAATGATAAAAAGAGTTTTAAGTACTTGTAAATTCGATTGTTAATGGAATATAAATGCAGCACTTACCTCTGATTGGCGCTTATGGTTACTTCCGTGTGATCTTTACCAAATGAATTTTAAATCAAATGACAATATTGTTTGTTTGTTTGTTATTGTTGTAGTCGTTGTTGTTATTGTTGTTGTTGTTATTGTAAAAGATGTTGATGTGCGTGTGTGTGTGTTGTGTGTGAAGAGTTTTGATTAGCATTGAAAGCAGCAGATTGTAATGTTGTTTGTAGTTGTAGTTGTTTATAGTTGTAGTTGTTATTGTTGTAGTTGTAGTTGTTGTTGTTGTTGTGGTTACAGCGAGCAATTATTAATTGAAGCAGCATAGAGACAACAATATTTATTATACACATGTGTGTGAGTCAAATAGATAGTTAAATACAGATAGATGTACAGAGTTGGAGTCAGAGTTGGCAGGCGAAATTAATTAAAAATGTTACAAGCACGAAAAAAAATAGGAAAATGTTAACAAAACATCGGGAAAAAAAGGAAGGAAATTTATTTTTGTTGATTGTGTATGTTAATTAGTTGTTGTTGTTGTTGTATTTGTTGATATTGTTATTGTTGTGGTATTGTAATTAATGTTAGCATTTCATATTGTTAATATATTTTATTAAATTTGCATTGATGTTCCATGGATGAAGTTGTTGTTGTTGTTGTTGTTGTGGTTGTTGTTGTGGTTGTTGGATGAAGCATTTAACGGGGGGATGCAGCCAAGCAAAATGGTTGTTGTTGTTGTTTTTTATACACAAATACGCATTCACATGTGTAATTGAAAAATATAAAAAAAATAAAACGAAAATAAAATAAAATACATAATTATGTTGGTTCATTTTTTGTTAATTCAACAGTTTTAACAAATGTAAATATGAATTAACGACAAAGCGGATACAGGGTGTCGCATTTAAAGCTTATATTCATATGCACACTCAGCACACTCATTTCATTCATTGTAAACGAATTGAAATTGTATTCAGAGTGTAGCCAGAGTCAGGCAGAGTCTAACTGGAGCACCCTGTATGCACCCTGTATGCACTTTGTCTCACACTTCAAATGAAAATATGCAATTTACTGGCGAAAAGAATAATAATAATAATAACAATTCATAAGCCAAGCACAGCAAAAAGCTTTAAATCAGTAATTAAAGCAAAGCGATTTGCATTGCAAGTGGTAATAAGTTGGCCTTAACTTGGCTAACTAAAGCATGGTCTGGGTATAAGGCAAGTGTCCTGTAAGCTGTTGCAAGTGGCGCTGAGCATGCGGCAAGGCAATGGAAAGATGCACATGCAAGATTCGATAGCGAAGGTAAATTTCAAATGAAATTAACACGAAGTAAATTATAATAAATTATTGTTGAGATATTGAGATAACACTTCGGTTGTGGTAGATTGTTGTTGTTATAACTTAAGATCGATTGCGTTGTGTGATTTCACTTTTAAAAATGTAATTTGGTTTGCCTAAAACTATGCTAGGGTAACATTTCCATAATAGTAGGGCCAATAAAGCGACTGACTGCTTGGCCAAGTCGAATGGCAGTTGTAGTTGTAGTTGTAGTTGTAGTTGTAGTTGTTGTTGTTGTACTCACATTTATCCTGACGCCGACGGCGACGGCATATGCATATAATTATGCAACAAATTATGATGACGGCCAGCAATAAGGCCAATATGGCAGCAACCAGTATAATGAGCGTCGTTTTGTCCCAGCGCTGCCACCAGGCCAATTGTTCTATAATGTGGAAAAAATGGTAGAGAAGCAAACAGATGTACAGCGTGGGGGAGAGAGAGAGAGAGAAAGAGAAGAATATTAATATATATGCATAGAGCGAACTTAAAGTAAAGTTGAACAAAAGTTGTCGCCCCCCGACAAAGGGGCAAAGGGGCAACACAAATACTCGTACATCATGCAATTCTTTAGAGCAAACTGACATCCGAGCTAAGCCCAATGAGAGCCTACTTAGCCGCTTGACTGACTGACTGACTGACTGACTAGATGACTGACTGACTGACTGACTGACTGGCTAACTGTACAGCATGTGGCTGCTGCTGCTGCTGCAGTTGCTGGCTGTCAGGCAACTTTAATTTATCAACTTGTCACATGGTTTTGCCATTGCAGACCTCCGGCTTCAGTTCCGCACACAAATGCATTGCGTGTTTTACTTACAAAAGTAACCCGCTCCCTCAGCTCCTGCCCCTCTCTGGTGCTGTGCTGCAGCCCTGTCACGCCCACGTAACATGCTATTGTCTTATGGAAACTGTGCTAGGCAGCTGGCAGCAGCAGCCTTCACACATTGCCCCACTCCAGTCCTCCTCCTCCTCCTCCTTGCTTCTCATTGTTTTCCATATTTGCTATAATTCAGCTGTTTATCATCCAAACAAATGAATTGTCTTTGCCAACAGCATGCACACTACACCTCTCTCGCTCTCACTCTCGCTCTCGCTCTCACTCTCGCTCTCGCTCTCACTCTCGCTCTATCTCTATATCTGTGTGGCAGCTGGCTTTGTTTCGTGGCAGCGTTTATCTCGTGTGTGTATGTGTGTGTGTGTGTGTATTTGTTTTCTGCGTGTATTCACATATGTTATGAGCTATTCATTTTGGCATCGTGTGGATTCGCGTGTCAACAACATTTAGCAGTTAGCGACCACTCCTTAAGCCCACCCACCCAGCCAGCCAGGCCCACCCAACGAACCACTAAACCCGCTATCTACTTCCTATCTTATGCAATTAAACAAGCGGGAGAGCGACAAATGAAAAATGGCGGCTTTTAGTTTTAGTTCGCTCTCTATATAAGTGTTTACTTGAGGCCATGTGTGAGTGTATGTGTGTTTGTGTGTGCTTGTGTGTGTGGTTGTGTGTGTGTGGTTGTGTGTGTGTCTGCTTATGCGGATTAGCATAAGAATGTGGCATAGCAGTAGTGGCAGCAGCAGCAGTATTTGCGGCTTTAGTCGGTCATTGCATCATTTGTAAGCGAAGCATTTAAGTGCGTTGGCAGCGCCATCTGTTGTTCAGTTCAGTTACATTATCTTTTAAAGGAATTCTACTTTGCGCTGATGTAGTTTACTTTAACAAAGTATATGTACATTAAGAGTCCTGCTTTGTTAGCTGTCTACTAATTTATGAAGAAAAAGTATAGCATACTTTTTAGGGCAGATAATTCTTATTTAAATAAATTAGATTTTCTTGTTAAATTTTATATAAATATATAGAATTTTATCTATTATTATGGCCTAATTGACTTAACCAATTTATTTTATATAAATTTAATAATATTTGTAGTTTAAATAACATAAATAGGAAAACAGATTCCCATATTTTCTTAGACCCAAAACACTTTTAATTTTTATAAATTAATTTTTAGTTATAAAAATTAAAACTTTATGTTAATTAGTATTGAATAAGAGCTTCATTTGTTAAACAGAAGTAAATTCCGTTAAATTCCACTAAATTCTTTTCCGTTTCAACTATAATTCAATGAAATTCAATTTTGAATTAGACTAACTTTGATCTATATGAAATTCTCGCATTATTTCATTATAACTAGAACAGTTGTCGGTCAGTGTTTACTGTACGTGTTTTTGGGCACTCAAATTGCAGGGTATTTCAATATTGTTAATTAACTGGTAACCAGTCATGCAGCTACTTACTTTTTGGTCGCACTAATTCAATAAAAGCGGCGTTAGTGAGCATGATAAAAGTGGATTAGCGTTAAATTTGTTAAACAAAGAGGGGGAAAGAAGAGGAAGTTAATATACACACAGCATAAGGAGCTAAATCACCAAACGGGTTGCCAAATCTAGCAACAATTATGGGAAAAGAAAACAACTATTTGGTCAAACTCAAAACATGAACAGTAAATGAAAGAATACGAAAATATAACGTGAACTATTTCGGGCCTCTGTTACCTTGCCACCAAATATAAAGTGCTGAACCAGCTGTCAATGTAATAATAATAGAAAACCAAAAAGTTGATACTTTTGCATATAAATAATAAGAATAGATGTGAGTGGGAAGTTGTGAATGTGTCGGGGAAAGAATGGTTTCATTTCAAGGCATATATTTGCTTATTATAATCGATCAGAAATCAGTTTGTCAGGAGAAAAGTAAGCAAAGAAGCTCTAAAATCTAAAGTGAACTATATAAAAAAAAGGAAATATAAAAAAACACCAAAATTGCTGACGTCATCAGCTGTCAAATTTCAATTTCAATTTCGATTCAATCAATGAAATGAAATAAAAAGTGGCTTAGTAAGTGGACACAGGGAAAGGAGTGGGACGCGGGCATTAAAATCGCTGAAAACCTTTGCCAAAAAAAAAGAGGAAGGGAAAAGAAACGACTTAAGCAGCTGCAGAAAGAAATCACAGCGCATAAAAGGAGACGCTGAAGAGGAGGGAAACTCAACTGATTTTCGTAAAACGCAAGGAAAAACAAGTCAGGCAGCTACAGTCGTACAACGTCTGTGGTAGACTATGAACTAATCGGGGAAAGCAAAAAAAATAAAGCAAATATAAAACTAATTTAAAGCCAAATAAGCTTAAGCAATGTTCAACTCATTATCGTTCGTTCTTGGAAGAGAGCAGCAATAGTGAGTGAGCGCGCAAGAGCGAAAGGGAAAACAAACAACCGTTCCTTTTTTTGCGCGTTGCTGTGTATACACGTATAACTGTAACTGTACAGCGCGCGTCTGTTTTTACTGAGATGCTTATGAAAACTATGCTGACAAATCAATTGGTGGTTAAAAACGCGTCTTGTGCATATATATTGCTTTTATAAAATTTTAAAAACATAAAACTTTTGTTTGGGTTGCACCGAGATTCGAACCGCAGACCTCTCACACGCAAATCGTACGTCCTATAGCTTGAGCCACCGCCTTACATACTGCGCAGTCGGCAACGTCAATACATATACAGCACGAGTTTTTGCATTTGTCATATATATACATACATATATGTATACGAATTTCTAACGAAATTTGGTTATTGCTTTCTTTTAAATTCTTAACATTTTCTGACAAATAAGGCAAAATTAATAATATATGTATATATAAAATAAGAGTAATTAATTTATAATTATTAAAAAATGTAATTTGGAATTGTCAGCAGTGGGATTCGAACTCGCGCCTGTGCGGCAATTTTGGCCGCAGAGGCGCCATGAACATGGAGATCATTCATTCCTTAATATCTTCTATGTTTATGATCCGATCGTGCTGAAATTTTCAGAAAACGTCCGGAAAAGGACATTCTCCATATGTGCCAAATCTGAATTAAATCTAAAGTCGGTAGCTTCAGTTATACGTTTTTTTCGATTTGCGGGGGCGGAAGGGGGCGTGGCAAAAATCTAAAACAAACTTGATCTGCCTGCAAACAATACACGTGTTGTCACCAAATTTGGTTACTCTAGCTCTTATAGTCTCTGAGATCTAGGTGTTCATACAGACGGACAGACGGACAGACGGACAGACGGACATGGCTATATCGTCTCGGCTGTTGATGCTGATCAAGAATATATATACTTTATAGGGTCTGCCACGCCTCCTTCTGCCTGTTACGCACATTTCGCCTTCGTCAAACCTAATAGACTTTGAACTTTTAGTTCATAGTCTAAAAAGCGCAAAAATCAATTTCCGTTGGTTGTAATAAAACGTGGCGCATGTTAGAATAACAGGTAAGCGAGGGGTAAGGAGAACGGAAAGGGAAAGGGGAATAGGGGAACAGGGGAACAGGGAGGGTGCCTGTGGTAGGGAATACAGGAATTGCTAGACTGTCGTTGGGCGGCAAACAATTCCCTAATTGCCACAACGCCAGCGGCGTGGCCGCCATTTTAGTTTAAAGCGGAAGCAGCTAGCCACCATTTTATGCAGAGCATCAACAAAACAATGAAAAAAAATTGAAAGGAAAAATAAAAGATAAAAAAAAGAAGAGAAATGAGGGAACGCCGGAAAGCGGAAACAGATGAAGCAAATATTGACAGTAATCAGCTTCCGTTTCCTTTGCATCTCAGCACAGTTTATGGATATTTTTTGTACGCGTTCCCCCCTCCCCAAATTGGAAGCTCAACTCACCAGCAACTTCAATCTCACAGAATGCACCAGGACCGACAGTATTGTTGGCCACACATCGATAGGTCCTGGCAATGGCATAATCCTCCTGTAGTATGTAAAAGCTTCTGTCCACAAATGCCTTCTTGTCGCCGCTGCCCAACGGTTCGACTGTTTCATTCTCAGCTTTAATTGACCATGAAAAATCGGCCTGCAAAGAAGGAAGGAAAAAAGGAAAGAAAAAAGAGTGATAGAATGAGAGTTCAAAAGAGACAGAGCAACAAAACATATGCAAAAACCCTTTTTCACCTTTTCCAAGTCCCTAAGTAAAGTTCCATTTCTATTGCTCTGCCTGCATTTATTTCTGCCATTTTCAACTATTTTTTCGAGGTTTTCTTTTTGCCTTTGGCTTTACCCATTGCACTTTGGCTTGCTCTGTCTTGCCATAGTTTTGTTCAGCTTTGTTTTGGCATTTCAAGTTGTTGCTTAATGGGCATTCACGTGGCAAGGACAGGGCTGCATTTGAAGCCAGCCACTTGGCTAATAAGAATTTTGAATTGTTTGCTCTTGAGCAAAACTGAAATTGCAATTCAAGTTGAATGCTGCAAACCAGATATTTCTATTTGACTAACAATATTTATATTATTTAGAAATGAAAAGAAGCTGTTGACTTGGCTCTCAATCTGTGTCCAATATTACTTTACAATGTAAATATAAATAAATATTTAATTATAACTGATAAATATAGATAACTTTTGCTGCATTTACTTGTTAACCTTCTCTACTCTTGGCTCTTCCTTTCGCCTGTAGAGTAGTGTTAGCAGAATCTACTTGAATTCAAGTTAACCAAGAACACTCCACAATTTAAACAGCTGCAAAATGCATCGCTGCCTTAATCCCGTGTACGGGTACATCCTGCATCCTGCCTGCACATGTCCCTTAATGCTTCATTCAATTGCAGCCAGTTTCCATCCACATCAATCTCTCTATCTGATTGCATGCTCGGTTATTAAATTTTAACTTTACGCCCGTTGAATAATTTCCAATCAAATAATTACGATCCAGCGACTTTGCCCCACTCCACGTCCCGTGCGTGGCCATAAATCTTTGCTCCAACCTGCAGGTTGCCTTATGCCCCTTTCCCCTTCCCCCTTTCACTCTGCCACTCCACTTTCCTGGCCGCACTCTAACCTTGCCTCACTCTGCAGCTGGCTTAATCGCCAGGCACGCTTTAACTCAAGTAACGGCAAAGCAAATGCAATTGCAAAGAGTGCGAGAGAGAGAAAGCAAAAGAGAGAGAGAGAGAGAGAGAGAAAAGAAGCAGCAGCAGAATGCTGCACTGATTTATGCGGCATGGCAAAAAGTGCGAACTCCAAACTGAAGTTGCGAGTCGAATCGAGTCGAGTTCGCTGTGGCAGCGCCAAGTTGCATGCAACTGTGGCTGTTGCTGTTGCCATTGCCATTGCCATTGCCGCTGCCGTTGCCGACAGTAGATCCGTTTCCCGGCCAAAAGGTAAACTCATAAAATTGAAAATTCTTCCAGCTACCTGCATAAATAAAAACTCGAAAAAATCGAGGAAAAACTGCTGGGAAAACTGGGTAAAAAAATGGGGCTGCTCCCAGTTGGGTTAGCAGCATCCGTTTCCATCCATTGGCACCACCCATCAACAGGCACCACAATTGAAATGCTATCGTTATTGCCATTTCGATGGCCTGCAACGGCCAAAAGGTATGTGTGAGAATACGTGGAGGACCCTCTCTCTCTGTGTGTGTGTGTGTGAGTGGGCGTTCGAGTGTGAGTTTGCCCTAACTGAGGGTATAACTAATCAATCGACACGTTTGACAAGCTAAACTAAGCGATTCATAGCTCTGAGTTGTCTCTCTATAAATGTATATTAATTAAGCTAATTCATTTAATTTACTGGCATATTAATTAACATAATTACAAGTCTGTTATAACTGAATACCTGATTACTTAGCACATAATTTATTTAATACATTTAATTAATATTTGTATTATTAAAATACATTATATTTAAGTGCATTAATTTTATGTTTTAGCATTTAAATGAACCTAAGTTACAAGTGGCAAATATCAATTATATATATAAATTAATGTATTTATTTAATATGTAATTTAATTTAAATTCTTTAGAGATTTAACTTTATCTGAAACATTTCATTCTGTTTAGCACGTCAAAATAGATAATAAAAAATCTACATAAAAATATTTACTTTAGTCAATATTTTTTACCTTTATCTTTTTAACTTAATTGCAGAATCAGAAATATGAATTGAAAATATAAATTAATGTATTTATTTGATATGTAATTTATTTTAAATGCTTTAGTGAGTTAACTTTATCTGCAAACATTTTATTTAAACAGATTGCAAGTCAAAATAGACAATTGAAAATCTACATAAAATTATTTAAATTAGTCAATATTGCAATTAATTTATTTCTACTTAAAATCTTTTTAACTTAATTGCAGAATGAGATATATGAATTGAAAATATAAATTAATGTATTTATTAAATATATAATTTAATTTACATGCTTTAGAGAATTAACTTTATCTGCAAACATTTCATTTGAAAAGATTGCAAGTTAAAATAAACAATAGAAAATCTACATAAAATTATTTACTTTACTAAATATTGCAATTAATTTACTTCTACTTAATATCTTTTGAACTAAATTGCAGAATCAGAAATATGAATTGAAAATAAATTAATGTATTTATTTAATATATAATTTATTTTATATAAGAGTTAACTTAAGCTTCCAACACTTTAATTTGCTAATTTGCCATTCAACATAATTAACTGTTTATTAAATATATTAAATTTAATTTATATATTTAAAAGACTTGCTTTTATCTTTTGACAAACTTGTTTACTTCATTGCAAGACAGAAATATTAATTGAATATATTTAATATTAAATTAAACGTATATATTTAAGAGAGTTAACTTTAGCTTACAGCATTTTAATTAACTAAATTGCAAGACAGAAATATTAATTGAGAATATAAATTAATATATATTTCAATAAATATATTTGTTAGGCTTTATTGCATCTGCTTCAAATTGTGTTAACCTAATTGCAATACTAAAAAACTAATCAATTAAAAATATTCTTTATTTACTCACACCTTATTTGTTTAAAGAGTATCTGAGCTGCGGCTGTGCCCCAAATCGTAACCCTAACTTTTTGCCTTAGCCTGGTAACATCCGTAATGGACGTAGTAGTTAGATAGAAGTACTCACCTCATCAGGATTTCCGTACGCAGTGCAAATTAGCGTATCCTGGTCATCGATCTCGCGTCTTTCAATCTCACAGCGTGGCGTGACTGGAGAATTGAAGCAGAAGCAGATATTTTGGCACAATTAGAGCCAAGTAGACAAGTAGACAAGGAGAATACCACTAGAAATCAATTGAATACTTACACTGCACATCAATAACCGTTTCGGTGGTGCGATCTCCGTGCTTATTGAAGGCACGACAGCGATAGATGCCCGTATCATTGCGCTTGATGGGATCATTGATAATGAGGGTGTTGCCCATGGTAACCGTCTTGTTGGGATACAGCCACTCGTAGGAGGGTTCTGTAGGTGCAAATGATGCCAGCATAGATAATAGAAGCAGCTGCCAACGGCGAATATACAACTGTCAATTCACTTACCCGGATTAGCCTGCGATTTGCATATGACACGCCCAGGAATATGATGCTCCTGCACATAGACAATGCTCTCCGATACGCTGATGTCATCGGGTGCGTCTAACGAGAGAGAGGGGAGAGAGTGACAGAGAGGAAGCTTTGAGTGCTGTGACAGTCGTGAAGCAAAAAGATGAAATACTCACATTCAATGCTTAAGTAGGTGGTGCTATTTACCGTCGGCCCCACCGCATTTGCCGTCGATATGCACATGTATTTCGCGTTATCCGATTCGATATCGAATTTCTTATTCGGGAAATTTGACATATTGAAGTGCTGTAAACGGTTTACGAAAGGAAAATACCAAAAAAAGAAAAGAAGGAAAAAGGTAAATGTAATACGCGCATATAGAACAGGAAAATATGTCAGTTACGTGAATTGAGGATGAATTATTTGAGACTCAGACTCCGACTCCGACTCAGATTCTGTCTGCGGTTCGCTCCGCAGCTGAGACACGTCTTGTTGCCTCCCCCTTCCCTCCCTTTCACTGCTCATTTTGTCAGACAAGTTATACAATTCAAATTAATTGGGATTTTATTACAAACAGCGTAAACACGGCCTCACACAACAGAGGGTTCATGTGACTCAAGTGGATTTCATAGGTAATTGATACGATTCGATTCGTTGTCTCTACTTGATATCTAAATTGGTTTCACAATCGCTTAATATCAATAATATCAAATACAAGCTAATGACAACGACTGCCTACGAAAGTAATTGAACTTTTCTCAAGTTGTTGCACTAATTGGGCTTATTAGCTTTGGACTGCTCGCTCTGCAAAGCAAACTATTTAGTTATTTATATCTGTGTATTTATTAAAGCAGAACTATCTGTATAACTGAGATTAGTTCATAAGAACTGTATTTTGGCTTTTATGAATAAGTTTTTCGAAACAAACATTTATTTATTAGGCGCATTGAAGTGTGTTCTCTGTTTTATTATTGAATTGAGTTGAAGAACTTATTATTTATTTATTCTATTTATTAAACTGTTTGTAGTTCTTTATGAATTAGTTTTCTGTCAGTTTTGTGATAAAAAGAGAGATGTGAATTTAGTTATCCCATGAGATAGTTAGTAAATTATATTAAAGATATTAACAGCTTGTCTAAACTGATTCTTCATTCATAAATTCAATAAAGAGCGCCTGAGTCCTCTCTTCCCCTTATCAAGTTGCTCATCCTAAACTATTTAGCTAGTATACACTAACTACGTTTATATACTTACTGATCTGATTGGGTTTTCTGGGTTTTCCCCAATCCCCGCAATAAATGTTGGATCAATCAACGCTCTTTTGATTTCCCCAGATTGGAAATTTTTAAATTTAATTTTAAATGTAAACTTAAATTAAACTTAATTCTGAACTTAAATGTTAAACTCATTTTTTACACTCAAATTACATATGTAATTATTTTTAATTTAATTATCATAAAATAAATAAATAAATAAATAAATCAATAAATTAATAAATTATAAAAAATAAATAAATAAATAAATAAATAAATAAATAAATAAATAAATAAATAAATAAATAAATAAATAAATAAATAAATAAATAAATAAATAAATAAATAATAAATAAATAAATAAATAAATAAATAAATAAATAAATAAATAAATAAATAAATAAATAAATAAATAAATAAATAAATAAATAAATAAATAAATAAATAAATAAATAAATACATAAATAAATAAATAAATAAATAAATAAATAAATAACTAAGCTTAAGTAGAGAATAGTTTTAAATTATATACTATACAACTGCAAATCGCTAGAATATGTAATACAAGTACATCTAGTTTCACTTGAACTAGTTCTTATTTAGTATGCACCAGTTCGCAATTCATTTTAGCTACTTTTCTTTATATTTCAGCAAGTTCTTAGTTTATGTTTACTATTTGTCAGCAAAGAATCAATTGTTTGACTTAAGTGATTATTACAACTTCAGTTTCTAGTTCAACTCCTTAGGCTCCTCAAGAATGCTTCTTTTCCAGCTCTTTTGCTTTGAAGTTCATCTTAAAACCAGTTCCAACTAAGCTGAATATTGACTAGAATAGTGTAATTCTATCCGCAACAATCCCCTGCTGACTTTGCTATGCTAATTATGAAAGCTGAATGGCAAATCAACTGTCACAATGGGACGTAACTTATCCATTGACAGTTCGACAGGTCGAATGGACACCAGCAGAGTGCAGAGTGTAGAGTGGAGAGTGGAGAGTGAAGAGTGAACTGTGTAGAGGTTGCTTACCAGAACAGAGAGCATGCTCTCGAAATCGCCGGTGGCGGGGGAGGCGTCCATGTACTTCTCCTTGACAAAGTAACGCATATCATTCTTGTCAATGAGAACGCCATCCTTTAGCCAGGCGATCTCACAGCGGGGCACGCACTCGATGCGGCAGGTGAGGTTGAAGTTGGAGACGGAGTGAAGGACACCAGTGTAGGGCTGCATGTTCTTGATGAAGAACGGCGGGGCATGCACCTCCAAATTGACAGTGGCCATTACGCCCTTGCCCCCCTCGTTGTAGGCGTAGCAGGAGTAGTTGGTGCGACTGTCGAGGCCAACGGGTTCCACGGTCCATTCCTTGGTGACAATGTCCTGGAGGGGACCACGTCCACCGCGCATCCAGCGATATCTGTTGGGTTGCGGAACCGTTTGAGCCACATGCATGAATTTGCCCATTTTGCGGTAAAGTGCATAGGAACCGGATGCGGATGCGGATGCAGAAGTGGATGCAGAAGCGGATGCGGATGATTCAGATGAGTGGTAGTCGTGGTACGGTCGTCCACGGCCCGTGTAGAGGGTTAAGATTTGTGATTGTGGCGTGAATGTGGTGAGCGTGAGCAATGTACAAAGGGAATGATTCAAATGTAAATCAATTAGAGCATGCGTTTCTTTAATTTCATGAGCTGAGCGGGTTGCACTAATGCTGGACAATCTGGATAAGGTGGCCAATGTGGATGTTAAGTGTGATGATAGGGGATCAAGCAGTTGCAGCTCTTGTTGCTGCTGTTGCTGCTGCTGCTGCTGTTCAGCTCTCAGCTCTTGCTGCTTCTGCAACAACAGCGCCTCGATGGCGGCATCTGCCTCATGCGGCTGCAGTGCTTGCACCGTGTGGTAAGCGATTTGTGGTGTTGATGGTGTTGTGTATGAAATGTTCTTGTTGGCTTGTGTGTCTACAAACCTATTTGATTCGGGATAGCCCGGATCATCCACGGAGCAGTAGAAGATGACGCTCTTCTTCTTAATGGCGATGGGCGGGAAGTGTGAGAGCGTCGCGGGTCCGGGCTCATAGTGCACCTGCAGCAGGTAAGATTAAGAGAGAGAAAGAGAGAGAGAGAGACAGAGAGAGAGAAAGAGAGAGAGAGAGAGAGGGAGAGAGAGAGAGGAGAGAGAGAAAGAGAGAGAGAAAGAGAAAGAGAGAGGGAGAGAGAGAGAGGGAGAGAGAGAGAGGGAGAGAGAGAGAGGGAGAGAGAGAGAGGGAGAGAGAAAGAAAGAGAGAGAGAGAGAGAGGGAGAGAAAGAGAGAGAGAAAGAGAGAGAGAAGGAGAGAGAGAGAAAGAGAGAAATACAGAGAGAGAAAGAGAGAGAGAGAGAAAGAGAGAGAGAGAAAGAGAGAGAGAGAAAGAGAGAGAGAGAAATTGAGAGAGAGATAGAGAGAGAGAGAGAAAGAGAGAGAAAGAGAGAGAAAGAGAGAGAGAGAAAGAGAGAGAAAGAGAGAGAAAGAGAGAGAAAGAGAGAGAAAGAGAGAGAAAGAGAGAGAAAGAAAGAGAAAGAGAAAGAGAAAGAGAGAGAGAGCGAGTTAGTTTAAGCAAGAGACACTTCGATTTATCTCCGCTGTCTCACCATTAGTTCCCTGTCCTCACTGCGCTCTCCCCAGCCGGCGGCGTTGTAGCCCTGGCACGAATAGTTGTAGAAGAAGCCGCGTCCAATGCTCTCCAAGAGCAGCTTGCTGGGATCAATGTGGCACAAATCCTCCTGACAGAGTCAGCGAGCAGCGAACGGAAGCAGCAGTTAATGAGAGTATGCAACATAATCGGAAGAGAGGGAAAACTTACTCTGGTCTCATAGCAATCGGGCAGTTCCTTGAGCAGCGTGGAGTTCGCATACCAACGCACTTTGGTCAACACCGAGGGATTGGCATCCAGAATGTTGCAGAAGAGCGTCACATTCGACTCGTCGCTCTCCTTGACGGGTCCCTCGGGTATCATCTGCACCTCCACAATGGGCACATCTATGCATAAAAGGGGATTATATATGTTTTTGTTTATATCTATTTTTAAATCTAAATATCATTTTTAAGGGTTTAACTTAATTTATCATTGATTTTAAATTTAAATACTATTTTATTTCTAATTTTATATCTATACTTCAATTTAATTATTTTAGAATTAATTTCAATATATATTATTTCTATTTACTCTGTTTTTATTTGATTTAAGCTATGCAATAAATGTTTAATTATTATTAATTTCAGAAATGGTTTACATAACAAATTTGAAGCTTGCAGTTGTCAATATTAATTATTTACTGATTTTATATTTTTATTAAATTTACCGTTCCCCTAAAACTGCGCTCTTAAGTCAACTAACTTGATTGCTGTTAAGTTAATAAAGTAATAAGTAACAAATAATTGTTTTTTAAATATTTTAATCCTACTTTTACTTCGATTCAACTACCTTATGTATTTAAGTAAATATAAATTATTTACTGATTTCATAATTTTATTAAATTTACTTTTGTCCTAAAACTGCGCTCTTAAGTCAACTAACTCGGTTGCTGTTAAGTTAATAAAGTAATAAGTAACAATTAATTGTTTTTAAAATATTTTAATCCTACTTTTACTTCGATTCGACTACCTTATGTATTTAAGTAAATATAAATTATTTACAGATTTTATAATTTTTATTAAATTTACTTTTGCCCTAAAACTGCGCTCTTAAGTCAATCAACCCGATAGAAGCTAAGTTAGTAAAGTAATAAGTTATTATTAATTGTTTTTTAAATATTTTACTTTTACTTTTACTTCGATTCGACTACCTTATGTATTTAAGTATATATTTAAATATAATATTTAAATTAAAGGATAATATTTCAACTAAACAAATGTGATTCACTTACATTGCACATCGAGATCGATCTGCTGCTCGGAGATGCCCTTGCCAATGACGTTGGACAGCTGGCAGCTGTAGTTGCCGATGTCGTCCTTGTTGGTGGACCTGATGACCAGCGCCACATTCTCGGAATTGCCGCCCTGATAGCGATCCGTATCATTGACATTCACGATGTCGCCATTGCGATACCTGCAACGAGGGAGACAAAGGGTTGGCAAATTAGTTGGTTTTGTTTGCCCGAGACAAACTGTTGTGTGGCATAATTTAAGGTGCATTGTCTGCTGAAGCTACACTTCTGTGCAGACACACATGCTCTCATTTATGATGCAACACGCTGCAGTGAGAGGGAGATAGTGGGTGTTCGAGTGGGAGAGTGGGAGAGATAGAGTGAGTGAGTCTCTGTTGTTGGCTATTTAAAATTTATAGGCACGTTTCATTGTCTTTTTGTTTTCATAGGAACTTTCACAAACCCATAAGCATACACAACACATCATGGTTTGTAGAGCGAGAGAGGGGGAGAAAGGGAGAGAGAGAGGGAGAGAGAGAGGGAGAGCTATAGCTGCCTGTGCTGTCATTGAATCTCGGCTACTTTTCAGACAACAAACGACAAGGACTACAAAATTATGTCAAATGCTCTTTGTACTTGGCATCGCATCGCATTGCTTTACTTACTTATTTACAGCTTCGCTTGTTGTTACTTCTGTCTACTATACTTCTCTTATATTCCCCTTCTCCTTTCTCCCTCTCTTTCGTTCCCTCTGCGTCGCTTGCATAGGCTTCTACTTCTAATTGTATTCAACTATCGTTCATTTTGCATTTGCGTGTTTGACAAGCTTTTTGCTAGAGTTCTTCTCTCCCTCTCACTCTCTCTCTCTCTCTCTCTCTCTCTCTCTCTCTCTCTATCCATCTCTCTGTCTCTCTGCGTTTATTGTCTTTTGTTTGCTTGGCCTATTTTATGGTCTTAAAATCCACTTACAAATGCTTCACAATTGGCAACAAAAGAACAACAAAAATTGCAGCTTTCTTTGGCGAGTAAGCAACTTGAAATGAGAGCTTGGATTAAAGACAGCAAGAGTTGCAGCTTAAGGAATTAACAGTCTTAATTGGAAACTAATTCAGAATTATATTTGTATAATTTAAATATTGTTTTATCATATTATATATCCGTAAATTAATTTAACAAGAATATATAAATTATATTTTAAATGTCAAGTTTAGAGTATCTCTGTCTAATATTAATACCTACAGTACAGAGAGACCTACCCATCTCTGCGCATTGCTGCAAGCACAGGGTATAAAAAAAGCCTACACGCACTATAAAAGACTCTACTCCTTACACACACACACACACACACACACACACGCACACCAATACAAACAGAGTTATTAACCTGATGCCAAACCACAGACAATGGAGATGTTTAATACTCTCGATTTATTCTTCTGTTCTTTCCTTTTTTGGCTGTTCATTTCCCAGTGGCATTAAAACAATTTTACGCTTACTTCTGCCTCACATGTATGTGTGTGTGTGTGTCTGTGAGTGTGTATAAAAAAAAGCATTGCATACTTTACAGCGTCAGGCGGCATAAATGGAAATTATATTGCCCTCAACTCGGAGTTGCAGTTGCAACTGCACACACACACACACACACACTCGCATAGGTCTCCATATAAATTTTAATTGATTTACAATAACAGAGAATCGATAACAATAACAACAACAATGGCCATAGTCCAACGTCCAACACACAAACCATTTTCATTGCGAATATTTCGAAATTCACGATTTTTCTCACTTTCAACTCGTGATTGATATTACAGTTATTGTGTATTGTGTGTTGTGTTGCAGCCTCGTTAATTTAATGAGCGCCACGTTGCAAGACGCTTGTGCTGCCATCATCATCATCATCATCGTTATTGTGGACAAATTGTAATTATCGAAAGCATTTTTAGCCCAAAAAGCTAACAAGAGTTTCCCTCCACATTTCAGCGACTTCCTAGTTTTCCCTGACTGCCATTTGTCCAGCCTGAAGTCATGTGCGGAAATGTGCGTCCATCCAAACCGGAAATACTCTTAATGGCAAACGGAAAAAGTATTGAAATTATTTTTATATCTCGACAGCGGCTGCCTTCTCCTCTCTCTCTCTTCCCAGCTCCAACTCCAACACATGCGAGTATGCCTAGAGGCTCTCAAGCAGCTCATTAATTTGCTGGCGTGTGTGAGTGTGTGTGCACAACAACAACGGCGAGTCAGACATTTTTAATTGGTTCGCAAAGAAACTTCGGGTAGAGCGGCGTCTTTGTCGTCAACAAGCCATAAAGTCAACGACGTTCGCTTTTTTCTCTAGCTGTTGTTGTTGTTGTTGTTGTTTCTATTGTTGTTGCTGCTGCTGTGTCTGAGGCAAATTTGTGGTTTATTGCTCGACTGTCGCTTAAATAATTCAACAATTACAATTACTTTTGTGGTGATTTATAAATTATGTGCCAGACAATGTGTGTGTGTGTGTGTAGATAGACAGAGAGTGAGAGAGAGAGAGAGGGGGAGGGAAGGAGCTTCTCTGTTTGAAGCCTGTTTGTTTTATCATTGAATGCCTGCTTCGACTTGTTAAGGGTTGCGCTTCCATTGTTGTTTGCCTTTGTCTCTGCCTCTGTCTCTGTCTCTATCTCTGCCGCTGTTCTGGGGAAGTTGCACCCCTTCCCCGCACGTACCAAGCATGCCACTTCCTCTCCTCTACACACACACACACCAACTTCAACTCTAGCTCCCCCGTTTGGGCCCTTTGTTTGCGGGGCGCAACAAATTAAGATTAATTTTATGTAAATATTTCATGCTGACTGCGTTGTTAGGCAGGTGAAATGCTTGTACAATCGCTGAATGCATAAAACACTGCTGATTCGATCTCTTCTATCAACTCATTATTTGAGATAGCAATTGAATTATATTACGTGAGAAATTCATCTAATGAATCATCGCCCATTTATAACTGCAGTGCGAAGAATTCGACTTAAAATTAACTCAAATTGATGGCGAAACAACTGAAGAGTTGTAAGTGTACAGTGTACTTCGCAAGTACTTCAATGTGATGAGTTAGCATTTGTTAAACATTGCTGTTAACTGAGAACATCTCCGTGGCAGGATAAAGGATGTTAATCTAAGGAAAGGGAAGCACACACTACAAATCACTTGATTCAATCGCTTGAGGCAAAGAAAGATAATTTCTTTCTGTATACGAGACTAAGAACATGATTCTTTTATGGTTTATAGTTAATAATAACAATTGTAATAATAATAATAATAATAATAATAATAATAATAATAATAATAATAATAGTAATAATAATAATAATAATAATAATAATAATAATAATAATAATAATAATAATAATAATAATGATAATAATAATAATAATAATAATAATAATAATAATAATAATAATAATAATAATAAAAGCTAATAGTTAAGAAATAAAACTAAATTCCTACAATAAATATACTTTATCTGCATTTTAACACTTTTCTAGTTTTCACAATTACAAATGCTCATTTTATATTTACTTTTAAGAGCTGTAACATGTAAATTATTAAATAATTAAGAATTACAAATGCAGAGCCAAGTTTATATAATTTGTTTTGCAAATATTTCAATCAATTTCAATATCCATCTCAATATAGTTGGAAGCGCGTTTTCACTATCCCCTGCCACTGACAGCATGCTTCTTCTTCCATTGCGTCATTTCAAATGCAATTAATTTAAAAACTGGTTGTGGCAAGCAATTGCAATTGCTTAACAATTTCGTGCCCCAAAATGTATGCCACAAAAAAAGTGCACACAAGTTGCAAGCGCAAATTCCGCTGTCTGAACTCAATGCACAAGCTTTTCACTTTTTAGAAGGCACAAAGCAATAGCACAGAGAGGGGCATGACGAGAGAGGGAGAGGGGGAGAGGGAAAGAGAGAGGGCGAGAGGTAGAGTGGTAAAGTGGGGGAGGGAAGCGTAAATGAAATGCCTGCTAAATAAATTTTCTGTGTCAGTTTTGTGTGTGCATTTAATTTCTCCGTTGGCATTAGCAAAAAACGTGGAAAAGTGGCAAAGAGCGAGGGAGAGAGAGAGAGAGGGATGGAGAGAGAGGGAGGGAGTGTTGGGGAAACTGTGAAAATGCGGCTTGTAAAATGCAGCCACTTGACACAGTGAGTGTGTGTGGTCTCTCTCTCTCTCTCTCTCTCTCTCTCTCTCTCTCTCTCTCTCTTCTGTGTCTGTGTGTGTTGTGTCATCTTCATTCATCATATGCGCGAGTTGCAGTGACTGTTGTTGCTTTTATTGTTGTTTTTGCTGCTGTTGCTGCTGTTGCTGTTGTTGCTGCTGCTGCTGCTGTTGCTGTTGCTGTAGTTGTTGCATGTGGTTTAATTAGAAATTCGCTTGGCGTTGACACTCAATTCCCTCTCCATGCGAGACAAGCACTGCATTTTCGTGCACTATTAATCAACAGAAGCTTCAACTTTTCATTCATTTCGCCAGAATTCAGAGAGATTTCTCTGCGTTAATTGGCATTAGAAGCAGGCAGCTCTGGTCTATCAAATTCAAATTTCAATTCGTAGCTTTGATTAGATCGAGTTGGCTTGAGTTAACAGCAAGATATATTAGAGATACAT
The DNA here is from genome assembly GCA_035042075.1 of Drosophila macrospina. Lineage (NCBI taxonomy): Eukaryota > Metazoa > Arthropoda > Insecta > Diptera > Drosophilidae > Drosophila > Drosophila macrospina. The sequence goes on from JAWNLW010000591.1 coordinate 767,228, forward strand.
ACAACTCTTATCTCGCTGCTTATCAACAAATTCAGCTGCATTTCAAGCTGCTTGCTGCAACGAATGATGAATGTGTTTTGTGCAGCAGCCACGTGTGCCACGTGCCCCACGCAGTGGCATCGATATCTCAATGGCAGAGAGTGAAATCAGAGCATGGATTTGCAACTCCAATTTGCATTTTGTGCGTCGATTGTGAGTGCTACGAATATTCGTTGTATTCGCTGTATTTGCTGCCAAAAATTGCCTTTGTTCCGCCGAATTTTGGCCAAGTTTGTTAGACACAACTATCCGCATTCTCACTTTGCTTCTCCCGCAGGCAGAGGCAGCTGCAGTGGCAGAGGCAGGTGCAGAGGCAGAGGCAGGTGCAGAGCCTGGCTTGTTAGAGCTGGATAGTTGGTTTCCATGCCAGCGATGAGTTTGCATTATGCGCGAGTTCTGGTCGCGTGTCATTGTGCAATTTTATGTGAGTTGCAGTTGCAGTTGCAGTTGCAGCAGCAGTTGCACTTGCAGTTGCAGCACAGTGCGGTGGAGGATGCCCCATTGCTGGCCGCTGCCAGAGTGCACTGTGCACTGAGCGAAAATGCTTGATAGAAAGCAAAGGCAGACAGAATTCACTGCTGCGCGAGTTTGTTATAAGAAAAGCTTTAAAAGCATTTAAATTCAATAAGTAAATCATACAAATTATAATTATTTTGCTAATTCTTTGCAATGGCGTATGAGTTTTATCAAAGCTTAGACTAATTTTCGAGTTCAAATCTGCTTCTGTACCTGTAGCCTTGATTGCATTCTCTGCATGCTGCTCTATGAAAAGCGCTGCCAAAAATACTTAGAAGTAGATTTGAAAGCAATTGATTTACTTTATTATAATATATAATTATTTATATTTATTTATTATTATATTTTAATTTGAATTTTCTTTATTTTATTTAATTTTTATTTATATTTTTTAATTCTATTTAAATTTGTTTCTATTTATTATTTTTTTATTATTCTGTTATATTTGTGTTTCCTTTAATTTAATTAAATATTATTATATTTATATTTATATTAATTAATTCTCTTTTATTTTGCTTTTTATTGTTAGTTTTTATTATTATTTAAATATATTTTATTTCAGTTTTTGTATTTTATATGTTATTTTATCTTATTGTATTTTGTATTTTTATTAAATATATTTTAATTCCATATTATTATTTTATTTATTTTATATGTATATAATTGTATATATTTATTTATAGTTCTCGTTTAAATTATTCAACTATAATTTTCCTTTATACTTTATATTTTATTGTTTATCTATTTATTTGATGTGTGTTATTTAAATATATTTTATTTTTTATTGATTTTCTTTTTATTATTATGTTATTTCATTTTGTTTTATTCAATCTTATTTTATTTATTTATTTAGAATTTCAAATTCCTCGCTGCTCGCGAAATTTCTCGCTGTTTAGCTGGCTTGCCACATGCAACAGCCGATGTGTTGCGCCCAGCAGCAGATGTAAAAACATGGCCAGCAACAAAAGCAATTTCTGGTTACAATCGCATTCACATTCACATTCGCATTCACATTCGCACTCACATTCGCATTCACATTACACATTTGCGAGTTTGTTTTGATTTTCAGCAGATAAATGCATCCTCGCTATTGGAGGATCCAGCCTGATGATGGATACGGGAGATGTGTGTGTGTGTGTGTGTGTGTATGAGTGTGTGTGTGTGTGTAAACAGAATGTGCACCCAATTCACGCACTTTGCTCTTGTCGTGCCCGTTCTTGTTGTTGTTGTTCTAGTTGTTGTTGTTGTTGTTTTACTTGCTGCGTAGATTTCAACTCTTGTTGTCTATTTACTTTTGTATTTGTTTTTAATTAGATTTTTGTTTACTGTGGAAATTTTAGTTTAATTGAGTTCTGCCGCCGTCGCCGTCGTCCTAACTGTTACCTATCTGGCTTCAAAGTCACACAGAGATACATTCAGCTCCAGGGCTAGCTTTACTCCTCCTCCCCCCTTCCGCTGTTTTCACGCACCCTCTTGACGCCCGGCACCTTTGCCCAGGCGCCAACGCAATACAACAAAGCACGCGTCAGTTTTGGCCTCGGGACTGTAGCCATCCCGCTCTGTTTTACACACGCACACTCTACATCTCTCTCTCTCTCTCTCTCTCTCTCTTTCACTCGCTCTTGTTATCAGCATCTCTGTCACATGTGCGTATTTGTTGGGCGGATTTAAAAGCAATTTAAATTCGTTTGCATTTCGCTTTTGACTTTTGCATTTTTGGTCGCATTTTGTTTGGTCCCCCCTTTTGGTTCCCCACGTCCCCCTCTTCAACCCCTTTTTAACACCATCCCAGGGGCATTTCATTCCGCTTTCTTATTTTATATCGTGTTAGTTTCTGAATTTAAGCACTTACCAAACGACCTGTGTGAGCGAGGCGGGGTTTGCCACATATTCGCAATTGAGGAGCACAATCTCGCTGGTGTTTGTCACCATTTCCGGTGGACTGATCTTAACAACGGGCGGATCTGCATGGAAAAGTGTAAGAGGGGGAAGTTGTTGAGAAATGATTACTGAATACAGCAAATAGTTGACTTAATTAACGATAATAAACGATAAATGCTTAGCTTATTCTAGACACAATATTCTATGTAAACTATTACTAAACGCTTCTTTATTAATTTCATTTATCATTCAGCTTACTTTATATATACTCTTCTACTTACACATCACTTCCAATGTCAGGTCTGAGGACATCGGCTTCTCCCGATTGATTTGCAGCACAATATTCTCGGCCTCGCAGCGAAACACGCGATCATTTTCAAAGCGCGTTGCATTAAAGATCAGCTCCGATTGCGTGTGATAGGTGCCATCCTCCTTTTCAAACTGTGTAACGAATAAACAATTAAATCAAAGTACAAATTGATCAAAGTACTCTAGAGAACTTACAGCCTTGGTGCGTATCTCAGTTAACTCGTTCTCCTCGGGACTTATAATTGCGCTGGTATTATACCAGGTAAGGTTGACAGCGGGCCGAGCGCCGTGTATCTGTGTGAAATGTGAGAGAAAAGAAATGTCATAAGCAAACAATTGTTAAATGATTGTAAACAAACGACAACTTGTAATGGGCAACGGGGCGTATGCGTTATGTGAATGCCTCTACAGTGGCTGAGGAGAGGCGAACGAAGCGTTGGCTCAAAGCAATTGCCATTAAATTTCCATTAGCTGACAAGTGCACATATTCATATTTCCATTAGGCAGCAATTTCACCTGCCAACGAGGGCCAAGACTCAGCCCCAGCCAGGCTGACTGGCTAGGCAGTAAAACAATTGCATAAAATTCCATTAAACATAATACGCAATCAATAGACAATTTTGCATAATTTCAGAGTGCACACGAAGCCAGTCCTTTGCTCCAAAGTGCTGCTAAACTGCAGCCAATTGAGCGCTTTTCCATTAAAATGCAATGGCAACTGGAACTGGCAACTGGCAACTGGCAACTGGCAACTGGCACAAGGCAACAGAGTCAGAGTCAGAGGCGAAGAGGCCAAGAGGTTCAGGCAAATAACAAGGCATTGTCGTAGACTATATTAAGGCCCAGCATGTTGCAGAACTCGGCCTGAACAGAGCCTCAACTCCTTCCGCACACATGTCCTCGACATCGACGAAAAATCGCAAAATAATTGACAGTTAATTATTGTCAATTACTCGGACTCCAACGTCAACGACAACGAGAAAGAGAAGGAGAATGAGAAGGAGAAAGAGCACTATAAACTGAATAATGCACAGTGCAGCCAAGTTAAGGGAGAACGTTAACTGGAATATTAGAAATTGATTAAAAGAGTTAACTAATTAACAGATTGATAAGTTGCAAATTTGTTGTATGAGTTAAGATTAAAGAGAGCTAAGATTAATGGGAATAAAGTGCTAACTATAAATTTAACAGATGTCAATTATAACAAATAGCAGCTTTTGTATGTTTAAGTTGTTCTTACAAGAAAAGAATATGTTTGAAAATAATTATTAAAATTAAGCTGATAAATTACGAAGAGATAGAATATAAAATAATTGCATAAAATATAATAAAGAGAAACTTTCAGCAATATTTTAAATTTCCTTGACTAATTTTACATATTTCTCGTTAATTTCTTAGACATTGCTAGTTTTGCCTCTGGCAAATATCTTCGGTTGCACTGTGCAACAGCAGTTACTCTGCCATGCAGTCTTCCCCCATTACCCCTCAGTGAATAAAGAGTTCTATTGAGGCAATACTTACGTCACATGTTAGCACCACTTTGCTGCCCTGCACCGTATGATGTTCCACTCCATTGATGTCTATGCTCGTGGGTCGCACTGTAAAAATGGTTAAAAAAAGAAGAGAAGAGAAGTGAAGTGAAGAGAGTGAGGGGTGGCTGTTAGAAAATTGCTTAAAATGCTCGACTTGTAATTGGCTTTTGTGTTTCTGTGTGTGTGTGTGTGTGTGTGTGTGTGTGTGTGTGTGGGGCGCTGTCTACAGTTCGTTTGCCATTTTCTTCCACTTTTCTATTTTGCTTTTCGTTATTTTCTTATTTTTATTTTTATTTTCTTTATTTACCCATAATATAAAACATTAATAATGGCAATTTGCATGCGGAGAACTTATCCTACTATGGATACGTAAATGCTTTAGAGTCTCTCGAGTGGTGGGATTGAGGGGAGGGAGTGGTTGACTTGGGGAGGGTATGGGCCATCAATCAATTTGTTGTGCCCACTTTGTAAATGAAAAAGTTGGCTTAGTTGCTTAGTTTTATGTTACATTTAATGACATTCATTAATTGCCTCGACAAAAATGTCAAATCATTCGTCAATCGAAAGAGCAAGAGACAAAAAACAGTACACGAAAAAGGCAAGAAAAGTGAAGAGGGAAAGGAAAAAAGGAGCAAAGTGTTGTTGGTCGGGGAGGGGGGAAATGTTACTCGATATTGTCAGCTTTTAATTAGAAAAAAATGTATTTGCATGACTTTCGTAAAAGGCTCTTGATTTGGCCTACGGCAATGTTGTTGTGCTTGTAATGATAAGGGTTTTGCATTTGAAATTTGCCAGGGTTGCCGCCTCTCAACGGGTTAATGAACCCAAAACATGTCAAAATGTCGCGTCAATTTCATTTATTTTTCTTTTTTTTTTATTGTGAATTTATTACGCTTTTTAATTTATGTTGATAAAAGCAATGCGAGGCGTAAAAGCGTGTTTTACAGTATTGACAAGATTTGTTTATACTCTAAGCTGTAATTTGTCAAGGGAGCATCGCTTTGATTACTTAAAAATTTATTGAGCAATTATATATTTATATAAATTTATTGGCAAACAGACAGTGATCATCTTGGAAAGCAATGCTAGGTTACATAATATATAATAAACATACTTTCAACTCGTAAACTTTAACTAAACCAAAGCAAATGTTTTCGTATTTTCTCAATTGCATTAGAGTTCGCATTTGCTTGGGCTTTTTATGTAGTCTAAAGTTCAAAACAAAGTCGTAAAATCCCGAACCCTTTCTAGATCCCTTAGACAGTCATATAGCTAAGCACACCTACATAAATAAGTCGTATTCTATAACTGACTGACTGCCTTTTACGACAATAGACCGTTGAGTCATGCCGAGAATGGGGTTAGGATGGGGAACTTTAAGCTAAATGGTGACTCACCTTGTAAATCGACGCTAAATTTGGTAAGAATTGCATTCTTAATAGCTGCCGACTCGACACGACATTCAATATCCTGTGCCAGATCCTCACGCGACAGTTGCCAGTCCAATTCCAGGGTCGATGTGTAGAGGCCATCATTCAGATCATGGGTGGGAGAGTCTGTCGAGTTGAATGCAAATTTAATATTTATTTATTAGGGGCAAGGAAGTACACGTGTAATTTGTATATATTGCAGGTGTCTCCCCAAATCATCATCATCATCATCATCATCAACCTGTTTCCTAATTACAAGCAATTATGATAAGCAAAAGGCTTTTAAAATCAAAATAAATAAAATTCCGCATGGAAACAGATTCTGAATCTGAATTTTGAATTTGAATCAGAATTTGCTGGGGCTGCGGCCCTTTTCCTGCATACCAGACACAAAAGGGTTGCTAAACCACAGACCGACGCCAATTAGAGAGCCTTACAGCCAGAAGAAGTTGGGGAGTAAAAAAAAGTGGAGGAGGAAACGGAAATGCCAGAAAAGGAGAAAACAAAAATGAGGAAAATAAAGTAAATGTTGTTGGCGCCTTCCAGCCTCGTGTTGTTGCCTTCCGCTGCAAATTGTTTGCGGGATTTGCAGGGCATAAAAAATCACTTTAAGTGCTTTTCAAGGCCAGCCAGAAAGGTAAACCAAAAAAAAAAATATCTAAAATATTTCAAGTGCTTTCTTTATTTTTGTGGTGGTTCTTGGCTTAAATTCGGTTGCAATGCTGGACTTTAAAAATAGAAATCAATTAATTTGCTGCTTGGCTTGATGTGTGCTCTTAAAAATTTAATGAAAATCGTCTCTAAGTTTATTTTTATGCCTCACAATAAAAGAGCTTAACATTTTATGGGCTGCTGCTGTGGCCATTTGCCTACGCGGGCAGGAGGCTGGAAAAAAAGTGAAACTGATACCGATAAGAAAGCCAAATCCTTCCGTGGCCTGGACCTGGCTTTATGACCCTGCTCGTCAGTCACTGCATAAACTTTGTGGCGCATCGTAAACCCGACTCGGCTCCCAATTCGCTGCCACATACACACGCTGGGCTTATGTATCAAATTGGCTGCTTAGCTGCCCCTGCCCCTCACATCTCTTTCACTCTCTCTTGGAAAGCAACCCCTCTCCTGTAGTCTAACTCACTTGTTGGGGGAATCAATAAACGCGCTTCAGCAGTTTTATGATGAGAAACCTTTATGAGTTGTCCCACCCCACCACCCCACACCTAGCTCAGAGCATCATAGTTGGGGCTTATACTCACATGTTGCCAGGCGCTTGGTGCCTCGCCACCAGCCCACATCTGGTTGGGGGCGTGTATTCTTCACAGTGCACGTCGCCTTGAGGCTCTGCCGCTCCTGCATGGGTCCCACGATGCTGCCGTTCTCAATGCGGTCGCCTTTAGCGTCCAAAATCACAACCTCTGTGGGTGGCACTGTTTTGTCCAAATGATCCAAGCGATCCAAACGAAATTTCGTGATGTTGTGTGTGTGTGTGTGTGTGTGTGTGTGTATATGTGTTTTGTTGTATGTATTGGTGTTCGTTTGTGTGTGTGTGTGCGTAGTTCATTTTTTTTTTGCATTTTGCATTTTTACATTGATTATTCGGGAGGTAAAAATGTTGAATTTGTGTTTTTTAATAAATCATATTTGACTTTTTGCATTGTATATAAATTATTGGAAATTATAAACTAATTGAGAGCAATTAATTTGGAAATGAAAATGAATTAAAATTAGGGCAATTCGTAAACGAACTGATGAAAATAATTGAACAATTGAATTGCGAGTTGAATGAGCAGATTTCTAAGCCGTCAATTCACTTTAAATGAAACAAAAGAGACGCTCTTAAGCATTAGTCTGTTAGATAGTTTTATGTAAATTGTATGTAAATTACGCCAATTGAATCAATTTATTTCATTTATGTGAATTGAGGGCCTTGCGAACTAATTGCTTGTGAAATATTTCAATTCCAAATAATAGAAAGGCATAGTGATATAAATATAAATATAAATATAAATATAAATATAAATATAAATGAAAATGTAGTAGAAATTTCAAATAAACTATAAATAATAAACTATAAAGAAGAACCCAAAACACCACAACATTCTCATTCTTTATGTAACTGATAAATTCAACTGCCATTCAACTAAACAAATAATTATAATAAATGTTTATTAATAAGAGTTTTCTTTCATCATTTTTCTTTTTTTAAATAATTGTAATTTACCAAGGTTTTCTACGTTTTGTTTGCGCAGTTTTAGATTCATAGCCAAAAACGTTTTGTTGTTTGTTTTTTTGGTTGTAATTGTTTTTAAGAAATCAAATTTAATTTTAAGCATTTTTTTTTGGAGTTTAATTCATTGTTTTTAGGTTGAGTTTCACATTATAAATGATTTTAGTATTCAGGTTTTTCGGTTTACGGTTTTCGGTTTACGGTTTTCAATTTTTTAGTTGAAGCACACAGTTCAATGCAGTTTGGGTTTAACGAATATAGAAAAAACAATTTTGTTGGTGAGTGCACACGTTTGGGAGGAGTTGGGGGAGAGGCGTTTGTGAAAACAAGAGGCGTGGCAAGGCGTGGTTTGGTGTGGTGTTTGATTTAGTTTTCGTTTTTTGTTTTTAGTATTTTTTTTTTATGTTGGTTAGTTTTGGTATCGGTGAAGTTTTTGATTCGGTAGCAATGCATATATAGATATAGATGTGTATGTATATATGTTATATGTATATTTAGAATTTCCATGTCGATGTGGACGAGCGTTTTGTATGCGATTTTTCAAATCATTTTCAGTTTTTTTTTTCGTATTTTTTTTTCGTATTTTTGCGATTTTTGGTGGGACAATCAGTTAAGAGAAAATATTTGCATGAGTTTTGACACGTTCAAATGTTATGGTAAAAGAGTAAAGTTACGTTTTGCACATTTGGAATGAGTCAACAATTCAATATACATACATATAGAACGATTTTCATATATATATATAAATTTGTACATATATAATGCAATTATTGTATATATACAAGTGGATGTTAGGCGTGCAGAGGTAGGCGGAGTTAGGCAGGCAAGAGGCATTCACATAACATACTCGTTTATAGGTCTATAGGTATATTCATATTCATTTTATTCACTGCCAACGAAATGAATTCAAAGTGAAAATGCAATCGATTTGGTAACGAATTTTTTGCATTTAGAATTGTAAATTGTTGCTGCAAATTTGTTGGGCGAATTTTCATAGATAGAGCGAAGAAATTGCAGAGTTTCAGAGTTTAGTAGACTTAATATTTTCCCAATGATTGCATTTTCATTCTGTTTGCAAAATGATTTAACTGAAGCTTGAAAAGCACATGGCACAAGTAAGCGGCATTAATATTCATCATCATCATCATCATCATCATCATTTCCTTCATCAACATGCAACATTTTCGCCAATTTCCCTCCCCACCTGTTTGTTGTTGCTTTTGTTAGTAGGCAAACTCCATGCATATGTATATTATTAATTTGTGATGTGTTTCTTTCATCTTCTTTTTTATAGGTTAGTTTAGCAGTTAGTTTTGTTTGAAAGCAAACGAAAAACACAAAACTTTTGTACAAAGATACGAGAACAAAAGATACGAGAGAATCTCAAAGTTTCTCAACAAAGTAAGCGCAAATCATAAGAGCGAGAGTGACAGTGAGAGCGAGAGAGTTGTAAAGAGATTACTTGTTGTATGATTGGGACATGCAGAGAAAGTGTTTGAAACGAGGAGTGGACTGGAGATTGGTAACTTACCTAAGACTCTCAATTCGACACGATAGCCATTGAAGTTATCACACGTTTCTTCTGGTATATAAAATGTTGTATCACATAGATAGATATCCTCGTCAGATATTCTCAAGTCCTTAATTACTAATCTGTATGGATTCTGCTCAACAGTTACTCTGATAAGATGAGATAATATCTTTAATAACTGTTTCATTTACTGTTCATTTACTCACCTATTTTTAAATTCATCGTTCACACTCGTCACATTGCTGTCGCCAAGAAGCATCGCGGCGATGCGATCATCGCCTTTGAACCAGTTCAGCGAATGCAATTTGCCGCACTTCAGTTCATTCACCGGACAAGGGAGCACCACATTCTTGTTCTCATGCTCCTGGATGGTGCGATCTGCGGAGGAGAAGACGAAGATGAAGAAAATAAATATTGAGATTCCAAAATTAACTTAAAATGTTAAGCAAGAGGCTGGAAAAGTGCAGAACAAAGGCAACAAGGCAACAACACACACTAACACAATCAGAGGGCTATTCAAATGCCAGAGGGGTGGAGGGGTGGGGGCAGGCAGGCAGCAGGTTAGGTTGAGCAGCCATATGAATAAAGTCGCCATTCAACCTCTGGCACGGCGAGTATTGTGTGTTTAGTATCATAAATTCAAAAGAACGACACTTTTTGCCAGCCAGAACACCTTCCCAGACACCCCGCTCCCCTCACACACACACACACGCAAATACACACGCAAAGAGACAGAAAGAGAGAGAGAGAGAGAGAGAGAGTGGAAGGGAGAGCGACTTTGTATGGGTTGCCATAGAAAAATTCAGCTGCCGTTGAAATGAACAAAAATGATTCAATTTGCATGGCAACCAGTGTTGCCCAACGGCTCACAGAGCGAGCGAAAGACAGAGAGAGAGAGAGACAGACAGAGAGAGAGGGAGAGCAATGCAAATTCAGAATTGAAATTAAAGTGGCCTTAAGAGCGCTGCGGCCTCTAAGTAAGCCTTTAAGTAGGCTATAAATATGTTCTTTTCTCTCTCTTCTTCTTCTTCTTCTTCTTCTCGTGCAGCTTGTGTCTTGTAAATTCAAACATTTACATTATGTTTTAACATATTTTCTATATCTTTTCTTTCTTTTTTTTGCGCTTTCGCAATTTGTTTATATTTTAGCATTGATTTATTTATGGACTCGACGGCTGCTTTTGCTCTTGGACTTGCCCACAAATTATGCAAAGTAAAAATGCGTTTTGATTTGTTGTCGAGTGTGGAATGTGGCAAGCCGCACACAGAAAAGATTCTAGATTTGCAGATTATGTGCCGTACATATTTTATGGAAATTCAAGAGGTTTTTTAGTAAAGCTCTAAGTAATTGCTAAGCATTTGCAGAAAGGGTTATTATTACTTAAGCAAATATCAAGTCATAACATTACAATTATATTTAATATATTAAATATTTATTGCTACAAATCCAAACTAAGTCTAGAGTATATATAAAACTAAATCTCTTCCTTGAATTTGCTTCTAAAATCTGCGATTATCTCTGTTTTTATTAATAGTAATTATCTTTTTACTAACTTATAATTGTTGCAGCGCTTTCAAATCAATTAAAGTCTTTATCACTTATACAAACTATAATTGAAAATTCATTTAATTGAAATTTATTATGTGGCTAGAAATAATTGTCAAGAGTTTCTGCTTTGTCAGTCAAAGTCATGCTGAATGAACCAGTGAACCAGTTCACAAAGGCGAACAAAGCAGTTCCGAAGCTCTTAAGTTGTAATCAATTCAATTTCCAAAAGAGCCCTTTGAAATATGCTCATAAATCCCACATAAATATGAAAGTATACAAATAGTTTGTAGTCCACACACACACACACACAACGAATACCATATTACATTATACAACATAAGGACAGCAAACACACACACACACACATACAGAATTACACACGCTCGAAATGCATAAAAAATACAATTTACTTATCGGCCCAAAAGCCTATAACATAATTTGAAATTTACGCTCCATTTACAGCGGTTGCATGTGTGTGTGAGTGTGTGGGAGTGTGTGTGTGAGTGTGTGCCTGATAAGATATCATTTATTTCGCACGTTTGTCAGAGGATTTCAGCTCTGCAAAACTAACTTGTCCATCTTGAGCCCGATGTCTGTTGTTGAGGAGAGGCAAACGCTGCCATAACCGACAATCAGCATCGTCTGGCCGAAGTATCTGTCTGTCTGTCCCACTGTCTGCCGCTCTGTCAGTCTGTCCAGCTGTCCAGCTGTCCAACTGTCTTCTGCTTCAGCCTGTCTCCTGCTTCAGCCTGTCTCCTGCTTGTGCTTTCCTTCCTTTGCCTCTATCCACAAATTTCCTGCACTGTGGCATATTAGATTAGGCGCCCAGTCGCTTCACAATTCACGTTTCCCCCCTGACGCAGCAGCAGCACCAGCAGCAGCAGCAGCAGCAGCTTCTTTCGATTTATTTTCTATTTTCATTGCTTTTTTCTTACTCTCTTTTGCAGTTTTTGTATTTGGCTTGCTGCTTTGGTTTTCGTATCTCCTTTTTATTTTTATTCTGCTATTTCTTTTGTACGCTTCCCTTTCCGCTTTGTGTTGACTGCTTCCTACAGTGCTTATAAAATGCAAACAGACATGTGAAATATTCAATTTCTCAACTAGCAAATCCTGCCAGGCAATGTCCCCATTCCCATTCTCATCCCCAACCTTATCCTCAGTCTGCTCCTGGAGTAAGTCTAATGCGTCGTATGTTGTGCTGAATTAGCCGTGCCAAATGCGTCGCCGACTTGCTTGGTTGCCTCTCTCTCTCTCTCTCTCCCTCTCTCTCTCTCTCAGTCTGAAGTCTGCTTTGTGGCCCTAGGTGATGCGGGCTAACGTTGAAACTAGTCGCAACCTTTGTTTGGCTGCTGGCAAAAGGGTTGCCCCAGGAATCGAACTTAAATGGCTGCCAAGGGGATGCTCAGCTTGTCAGCAGGTTGAAAAGGTTGCGATACCAATTCAGACTTAACTGAAAAATTGGCGAATGTTTGGCCAAGGCTCCACTTATGATTTAATTTATTTGTAGATCTCATTGAACAGTTGGGCATGAGTGAGCCTCAGTTAATACGCAAGAAGAATCAATAATCAATTTAATTTCAATGCTTAAACATTTCAAGCCTCTCAGCAGCTGCATTCGCTGTCAAGTTTGAAACAATCTGCTTCCTTTTGGGCGATGAAACAATAGTCAAATTAGTGAATCATTGAATGCCTGACAACGCAGGACCCGAAGCTGATTTTCAATCCACAGAAAAATGGCATTCGAAAATTCAAACGCATAAACCAAACCGCTGGCAACTTCAGTGGGCACATTCACATTATCGCCCGGAAGGTGGAGAGGGTGGGAGAGGCTCAGGGTTAGCAGCTGCTGGGGAAAAGTTTAGCCGCATTTAAGGAAAATTGCACCACAGCTTTTATAATTGTTCATAAATCCCCCAATGGTTCGTTATCGTTGTCGTCATTTCTCTTCACTTCACTTCCCTCCTCTTCTCTTCTCTCCTCTGCTCTGCTCTTTTCTCCATTCAATTCAAAAGTTTTCGCCTCGCACTTTGCAAAATTTATCACCTCATTTTTCACATTTCGACTAATTTGTACCACAAATCTCTTTGGCTACACCTGCATTCGGCCATGCGAGTGTCAAGTATTACAGAAGTTGCCCCGTCCACACCTCCCCTGCCCTGCCCTCGGCAACCACTCCATGCGACTGTGTCGTACAAAAGATTGTTAGCAATCAACTCAAGCACCAAACTTTGATTTGTATGACCATAAATCGCACTTCATTTTTGATTCAACCACCAGCCGCACCGCACCACCGCTCCATCGCACCACAGCACCACCCTGCCTACTGCCAGTAACCACTACACACAGTTTTGTGGTTGTCTGTTCATAAATTTGTACCCCTACGAACTTGGCAAAAACTTTTCTGTCCCCCTCCAAACCCAACTATCACCCTCCCAGCTCCTGCTTTAAGCCTTTGGCAAACAGTTTTCTTATCTGCCTGCCATGTGTGTGTATGTATGTGTGTGTGTGTGTCTCTTCCCCCCTTTTCTGCTCCTGCTGCTTGCTTCTCTTCTTGCCCTTTGCTTTTTGTATGGTGTGTAAACGTCTTTAGCTTGGCTTTTATAATTCTATTTCCGTTTCCGCAACAGCGCCAAAAAAAAGAAAAACTTTTTGCTTGCCTTGCTCATATATTTCAACAGCTTTTTCCATGTCGAGCATTTTCCTCTGCTGCTCTATAGTACAACTCTCTCTTTCTCTCTAGCTGCAAATCAAACTTTTCCACATTGAGCTGTGCGAGTGTATGTGTGTGTATGTTTGTGTGTGTTTGTGTGTGTGTGTCTGGCTGCCATCATCATTGTCATCATCACCAATGGCGCTTCAACTGGGGACTGGCTACTGTCCGCTGTCTCAGTTCCTCTCCCAGTCCGTCTCCCAGTCCCTGTCCCAGTCCCTGTCCCAGTCCCTGTCCCTGTCCCTGTCCCTCTCCCAGTCCCCGTCCCTGTCCATGTCCGTTTCGCTCTCATCCTCTTCCTGCTTTTGCACATATCGTAGCATACTTTTGTGCGCCAACGCTTTGACATTGAATTTGTGTGTCATTTAGCGTTTACTTGTGTATCTCTCTTTCTATCTGTGTGTGTGTGTGTGTGTGTGTGTGTGTGTGTAAGTACTTGTGGCTTACTCTAAACGTGCTTAGAACTTGCATGAGTTGCCCTACGCCTTCGCCTTCGCCTTCACCTTCGTCTGCTCCTTAGTCTGGGTCTTCCTGCTTCTGCTCTGTCAACAGCCCGCATAATTCAGCGTCAACTTTGCCTGGCAAAGACACATTCTCCTCTCTGTGTTGTCTGTGCTTGTGTGGTGTGTGTGTGTGTGTGTGTGTGTGTATGTGGCTTGCATTTTGCGGTTGTTCTCTGTTTATCTCCCGACTGTCTCACAGTTCTCAAACCCTTTGCTTAGGTGCCCAATGTCTCGCTTGCCTTGGCTCTGAATAGCTGCATCATTTTTCACATACACAGAGATACACACACTCACACACACACACAACAGACACAGTCACTCAGCTTAAAGCGGTAATTGATATTGTTATGCAACACAATTTAAATGAAAGCTTAGAAGGAAATAATTGATATTTCGAACGTGCAGCGTATTTTAAATGATTTTTAATTTATTATTAAAATCTCAAATTATATAAATATTATGATAAATTATGTTAATTATAAATTGCATAATTAATCAATTCGCTGATTCTCATTTGACAGAATTTAATCTGTTTTTTTATTACATTATCTAAATGAATATTTAAACAGTAGTTTAATAGGCAGCGAAGACCGTTTCGTTTCCCAGTGTAATTTGTACATAATCTCAGTGCTTGAGTGCTAATTTAATTCGATGGGAAAGTAAAGAAATGCGGAGTAGTAGTGCAAATCGCAGACACAATTCGGCCAGTTGAGTGTTCATTAAAATTGATGGCTTCATTCGAGGCGTTTTGCCACAAATTTCCACTGGGCAATCAGCAAAAAGTATGCAATAAAAACGCTTGAGCCATCGTGCTATGTGCTAGGTATGTACGCATAAAAATTTAATTTCTAATAATAATATTTTATGACGGCCGCTTGCTGCAATATAGCAATACAGCAGCACCCCCATACACGCACACACACGCTACAACACACCCCACACACACACACACACACACACACACAAACAGGGAGAGAGCAAGCAATTAGAGCAGCAACAAGCAGCACACAAAATGCATAAACGATTTTAATGGTCAATTTCGGACCCCTCTCTACTGAGAAGAGGCGGTAGTAAGACTGACAGAGATACAGAGAAGGGGAGAGCGAGCAGGAGAGAGTGAGAGAGAGAGAGAGAGGGAGTGGGTGCTGCTCCTGTTGTGCCTTGTGCCAAGGCAGAGAATTCAATTTGCTCGCTTGGCCGCTTGCTGTTGCTTCATAATTAAATCTTGGCTAGCTGCATGTCCCAGTCATTAAAGTAATATGTTTTTGGCTAATTACGTACACACACACACACACACACACTAGCACACACACATACTCATAACTCAATTGCCTGTCCGTGTAACACACTTTTTGAGCGACCTTCTCCATCAGCCTCTGCTGTCAGCTGCTGTCGCTCGTTGAATGCAATTAAAAAACAAGAAAAATATGAATGAACAAATTTGATACTCTCTCCACATGAGCAACAGCGAGCAGCCAAAGAAGAGCTTTGCAAGTTGCATAAAACACTAGCATAAAACTAATTTGTTTCTATAAGTTGACTTCTCTTTGTGTGCAAATTTGATAATAATTTAAAGAGCAGAAATGGAGAAGGGAGAAGGAGTAAGGGTATAGGGTGCAGCTAATATGCCGACAATGAAACTGTTGCTCTTTAATTAATGGCAAATTATAAGAAATTAAATAAATTGAATTTAAAGCTTGCCCCATAGCAGACAAAAAAAGAGACAGCGAGCGAGAGAGAGAGAGAGAGAGCGAGTCTTAAAGCAGGCAACGATTTCTTTCTTCTTGTATTTTGGAATTTAATTCATTTATATGAGCCTGTTAGAGTGTGTGTCTGTGTGTGTGTGTGTGTGTGTGTGTGTGTGTGTGTGTGTGTGTGTGTGTGTGTTCGTGCGGGCGTCTGCTTGCTTTTTTGTGCATTAATTCCATTAAAAGCGCTTCGATAACATGTTTCACGCTTGGTCGCTTCCATGGCGTCGGCCCCTAAAAATATGCAATACAAACAATTTTTCATGCCGCAACGCTACCCCAACAGCCAGTTTTTTTCCATACTCTCCCCTCTCTTTCTGTCTCTCTCTCTCTCTCTCTCTACTTGCCAGTCGGCACTCACGTGCCTAGCACGTTGCAGGGGCACACGTTCGCTTGAATTTTTATAGAGAGCGACAAAAAAGAATGCTATATTCAAGCTGTGGCTGCAAGTCTGTATCTGTGTGACTGCATGTGTGTGTGTGTGTGTATATATATATATATATATATCTGTGCGCTTATCGCTTCATATGTTATGTATAATAACATCACCTTCATCTGCTATTCATAGCATGTTCATCAATCAATTAATCGATACGCGCAGAGCAGAGAAGCAATCGCAATGCCAAAATAAAATTCTAGCGAGTTGAGGGAAATGCGGAAAATAAAGAGGGAGAGGCAGTTGAGTGAAAAGCGTCGTAATAATAATAAAATCAAATATTAAAATAAAAACAACTCAACAAATTATTTACATGCAAGAAATGACAAAATGTGGGCAAAGAGCAGAAGTTGCCAAATGCTTTATTTAAATAAATATTCAGGATGAACTCTTAACAATTTTGAGAAGACCCAAACTAAGTTCGATGCAAGTTAAAACATTAATCGCAGCTAAGCTAAAGATACTTAATTTAAGCTACAGATTTTTAACTGAACTAATCACATATTTATTTTCTCTATTTTTGTGCACACTTTATTCTGTTTATGCTCTACTAAGTTCTCCTATTACAACTCTATGAATTTCCTCTTGATTACATAATAAATACTAAAGTTAATCAAAAGACTATTAAGCATAAGCATATACATTCCGACAGAAGCAGCATTGGCGCCATCTAGCGCTCATAACTCGTCAGTTATGCAAGCTTGCATCTAAAGTGTGATTAGTAAACACTTGAGATCTGCAAAAATTGAGTATATTTAAGTTCAACAAGCTCGCTTACAATGCGAGAAGAGAAAGAGAAGTAAGAGAAGGAGATCATACTTCTCTTTCTCATTTCTCGCTTTGTTATTTTCGTTAGTTTTTTTCCTTCTCTTAATTTTTGCTGCCAAATTTGCTGGACATGATTATTTGTGATTTGATTTACTTGTTTTGCAAATGTTTTACAATTTGAATTTTCTATTGCATTTCTTATTGCTTTCGTCTGGATTTATTATCAATTTTTTTTCTTCTACTTTTTGCGAATTTCTTGGCAACTTGAACAAGCAATTAGATTATCCAGAGTCTCTTTGAAAAGTTCGGTGTCTGTGTGTGTTGTCGGTCTGCAGTGAGCAGTAGGAGAAATATGTTAAAACATGATAGCAAATTTCTTGGCTCAAAAGTCAAGCAATGCAAATTTAAGAGAGAGAAAGGGTGCTGTGGAAGGGGAGAAGGGTACGAACAGGGACAACGACTGTTGGCTGGACAAAAACAATGTCAATGTGACTGCTAAGCGTTCCCCATAGCACAATTAAGTTGGACTGCCAAGTGGTGCAGAGAACTGAGAACCACTCACAACTCAACCGGAGGACACTTCTCTGGGGAGACACCTTTATGAAGTTCGGGGGCAAAGCAAACCAAACCGAACAGAATAGCCACACACAACACAAGACAACTAACGATAAGCGCTATGATTATGGCTTCTATACCGAAAGGAGGTGGAAGGTCATTTATTTCTCACCTTATGTCTGTTGTGACTGTGTCTCAAGTGTGTGGGCAAGCCACGCCCACTTTCGCACTGTACAAGGGGCAGATGTAGCTCAATTGTCCATCAAGTTGAGCTCTGTTTTTTGTCGATTGTTCTGTTCACTCTAATGACACATGTGGTCGGTATTTCTTTCTCTGCTTCTGTCTTTTTGGTCGTTGCATACTTTAAGGCGCTTAACACGTCTTCCGACATTTCTTTGCTTAGTTGTTTGTTGTTAGTTGTCAGTTGTGAGTTGGCAGTTGTGAGTTGTCAGTTGTCAGTTGTCTATGCTTTCACCTTTCCCTAAGCTTAAACGTGCTTTGCCTTTGATAGCGCTGATTACCACAAACACAGACAGACAACAGAGCGGAGGGTAAATCGATCCATTTCAGTTTGATTCTGTAACGCAACTGCAGACCCTGCTGTGATTCAGCTGCAAGTGCTTTAAGCACTTTTAAAGAGGGCAAAGCGTAGCAGATTGTCTGGTCAATACAACTCGGCTAAGTTGAGTGAACTCGTTGACATTTGCTTTGATTCTTAATGCAATAAACGTATTGCTGAGCTATTTGCGTATGATAAAGAGCTTTCAGCTTTCAGCTCTAATGGAAGCTTTGAAAGCACATTAAGCTAGATTTAACTAAATCAACTAAGGTTTAACACTCAGATTATGACATCTTTACAAGGTATGCAATGTCTTTCATATATATTTACTTACATAAGAGCAACACTAAGCTTCTTTAATTGATCAGAATTGAGTAATTTAAATAGAGTTCTAATGAGCTGATAAAGCTGTTTGATATTTTCTGATATTTTCCCAATTTAATATATAAGTATTTAAGTATTTAGCTGATCTATTTAAGTAGATAAATGGAATGCTCTGCTAACTATTTTTACTTCACAGTCAAATTTCAAATACTCCCGCTCAATTAATCTAATGTTACTGAATAGTATTTAAAAGTGCAAATGCTTTAGTTAAGCTAATGTTTGATTAAAGCTTCTGCTCTATGAATTTGTGTTATTTTGCTGCATGCTTTCCACCAATTTGCAGCTGTTTGAGTTGAGTATTTGATTCATTTAATGAAGGTCATCTGCAACTGTTGAGTATTTTGGGGCATTTTTGGTAACAATAAGCAGCTGTTAGCCTGTAATGCTCAGAAGTGTCGCAACCCTTTTTGTGGCTTAGTAAACCGAGTGTGAACACACAACGAAATTGAGGGGGGGGAAACATTGTGCAAGAATGTTACCCAAATGCTCCAAATTCTCCTCCCATTTCGAATCTCTCTCTCTGCTCGAGTCCA
Organism: Drosophila macrospina; assembly: GCA_035042075.1. Lineage (NCBI taxonomy): Eukaryota > Metazoa > Arthropoda > Insecta > Diptera > Drosophilidae > Drosophila > Drosophila macrospina. The sequence goes on from JAWNLW010000591.1 coordinate 786,434, forward strand.
ACACAAATACCAGAGTACAACATCTTTTGGCATTTGCAAGTCTGTTGCCCCAGAAATTTGTAATCCCAGGCATGAAACTTATAGTTGCTTTTTAGGCCTTTTAAATTATGCAAACTGCTTTTGTCGCACACACACGCACACATAGAAGACAAAGGGGGATGGGCAAGTCTTTGGCAAACACATGGCACTCGAGCTACGCCTGATGTGTTGTCCAATGGCCAGAAGCATACAAAATATCTTATTACCGGCACTTAAAAGCTCCACTAAATTTTAATGTGACAAAGCACCGAAAAATACCAAAGCGAGGCAGACATCCCAGTGTGTGTGGGGAGGAGAGAAAGAGGGGAGGAGACGGAGTCTAGAATTCAGCTTGTTGGCTGAGGCGAAACCATAATTTAATTTAATTACAGGCAACAGCAGTTGCTAAGCATAGGTTCAATAAAGTCATCAGCTAGCACACACCCCTACCCCCTCCAGCATAGACTACCCTAGCCCTCGCCCCCTCTCCTGCTGGTGCCCCCTTTGCTAAATAGTCAAAAGCGTCCACACAAAATTCATGTAGTCGAAAAATGGTTGGAGGTGGCACCCACTCATTCATTATGAATGTGCTGCTGCCTTAGCTGCCACGCCCCCTTGGGCTACAAGCCGACTAACTTGAGTCTGCTGTGGTGTGTGCAAAGGGGGGGTAGGTGCCAGCGAGAGAGAGAGAGAGAGAATGGGTAGAGTGTCGCACACATTCATAATAAACTGCCACAAATCTCAGACATGCAAACAATTTTGAAATTTGCCCCTCGCTCTCGCTCTCCCCCTCGCTGGCATGTTGTCCTGGGCCTGGCCTAAAGTGCATGACCCTCAAATGTCCTTAAGCTGTCAAAAATAAGTGTCAAAAGTGGGCAGTCTGCCCGTCGCTGTTATCCCCGTCTGCAGGCAGCGAGCAGCCAGCAAAATAACAATGAAATAATAAAAATGAAAATGAAAATGAAAAAAAATCAAGTAAAACATAAACACAAATTTTTATATTGTTGCTTTCTCGTCTGTCTGTCTGTCTGTCTCTCGCACACAGCGAAGAGTATCCTGTATACTGGCTTTCAGTCTGCGCCACCCCCGCCGTCGCCCCGCCCACCTGGCATGTCCTTTAAGTGGCCGTTTCAGCTGCTGGCCACGCGCGGCGCCTACCAAAAAAGCCGCCATATTGAAATTATGTAAACGGCTGTCGAGAGTGTACCGGAAACTGCGTGGCGTTTGCTCTGTCTCCCCTCTCCCGTCTCCACTCACATTTTCCCTACCATACTCTCCCCTCCTCAGCTCTCTTTGCCCTTAACTATATACAATATTTTCTGTTTTTTTCTTCACCACGTGCTGTTCTGTCACATTCCCTCTCTCTCTCGCTCTCCCTCATTCTCTCTCTCACCCACTCAACTTCCCCCGCTCGCCCCTGCTCTGTCTGGCGCACACAGCTGGAGAGCCTCTGCTGGGCTCCACTTCATTTGCATTCATTCCGTTTGCATATTTTTAGAGTGTGTTCTTCGAGTTTGTTTATCAAAAATTAAAGGTTAATTTTGCCTCCGCATTCGTCGCTGTCATTTAATTAGCCACCCCGCTAGGGTGAGTGGGGAGGGGAGGCTTTCCTGATTTGGGAAGCTGCGTTGATTTGCAACTCGCAGTGAGTAATCATCAGCTTGGCCTTGCTGCCGCATTTATCACAGCTTCCGTCTCCCCACTCGATGTGGGCGTGACCTCACGTTGATTTGCTGCCTGGCAGAGAGAGAGGGAGGGAATTGTCCAGGGGGGTATTTATATTTTTATTTGCAATGCTTTATTTGTTGTCTAAATTTTGGGGCTTGAATTTTAATTAGTTGTTGCTCATTTCGAGTGGCGTTCGTTTGTGTTGCTGGATTTACACTTTTTTCGATTTCAGATTGTTTTATTAAACAAGGACACAGGTTAGGCCGTGTCTGGCAAAGTGAGACAGGGAAAGAGAGAGAAAGAAAGAGAAAGAAAGAGAAAGAAGAGAAGAGGCAGCTGCTACCTGAGAATGAACTCCTGAAAGGTTGACGTTAATTATAGCTAAAACTTGCAAATATATTTCTTAGCAAAACTATATTTGCAAGAGATATTTAGTAATTTTATATATTTATATAAATATATCTTATCTTATATATCTTTGATCTGTATTTCTGCAAATATATTTAAGAAACTTTTAAGCTATATAAAACTATGCAAAAATCTCAAGAACATTTCTTAACAAAACTATTTATCACATTTAAAATATATCAAGAACATTTCTTAATAATATTAGCTAAATTTGAGATTTTATAGTGCACACAATCAATAATACTTCTGCAGAAGTATTAAATTGTTTTTTATACAGTTTTGAATAATATTTATGCAAATATAATTAAGAAACATTTCACTTTAAAAACTATTACAAAACTCTTTCGAACTTGCAACTGTATCATGGTAAATTGCTACTAAAGATATCGATGTTATAGTGTATGTAAACGATTACACATTTCTTTAGAGATATTACTCAATTTGACTTTATTTATCTGGAATATTGAATAATATTTCTGTAAATATATTTAACAAACATTTGTCTACAAAAATATATCAATATCAATGCCAATATATCAGGTTAAATTACAATCAATTGCACATTTCTGCAAAGACATTAAACAACTTCACTTTACACCTGCTTCAATAATATTTCTCTAAATAAGTTTGACTAACAAATAATTCTAAAAACTATAAAAATATATATATAAAACTTTGCTTTCAATTTATAGAATTTGTTTTAAATTTCTTCACTTTTTCAGCAATAGAATTGAAACTCATTCTATACAATAGAAGAACTTATTTTAAGCGTTGGCCATAGCATTATGACATTATGAACAACTTCACTTTACACATCTATAAATAATATTTCTCTAAATATGTTTAACTAACAAATAATTCTAAAAACTATAAAAATATATATATAAAACTTTGCTTTCAATTTATAGAATTTGTTTTAAATTTCTTCACTTTTTCAGCAATAGAATTGAAACTCATTCTATACAATAAAACAACTTATTTTAAGCGTTGGCCATAGCATTATGACATTATGAACAACTTCACTTTACACGTCTATAAATAATATTTCTCTAAATAACACATAATTCTAAAAACTATAAAAATATATATATAAAACTTTGCTTTCAATTTATAGAATTTGTTTTAAATTTCTTCACTTTTTCAGCAATAGAATTGAAACTCATTCTATACAATAAAACAACTTATTTTAAGCGTTGGCCATAGCATTATGACATTATGAACAACTTCACTTTACACGTCTATAAATAATATTTCTCTAAATATGTTTAACTAACAAATAATTCTAAAAACTATAAAAATATATATATAAAACTTTGCATTTATTTAACACAATTTGTTTTAAATTTCTTCACTTTTTCAGCAATAGAATTGAAACTCATTCTATACAATAAAAGAACTTATTTTAAGCATTGGCCATAGCATTATGACCCTATTTGTTTAGGCCTTTTGCTGGCGCATTTGTTGTCTTATGCCAAGTGCTGTGTTCGAGTCAAAGTGTTATTATAAGATCCACTTGAGCCTGACATTTCGTACATAATTCCCCGGAATGAAAATGCTGCCCACACAAATTGCACAGAGGGAAACTCACGCATTTTGTGAATAAACTCTTTTGTTATCTTTTGCCGACCAGTTTGTACTTTGTGTAGGGCCAAAAAGGGCGAAGACTTGGCCAGCTTCATGTCGCTTTAAGCAAATGAATAGGCCAAATATAACGATGTTGTTGTTGTTGTTGTTCTTTTTGTTGTAGTTGTTGCTGTCTCTCATTTGTTTTTAAATTATTAACTCACTTTTTCTTGGCCCGGCTGCAGGTCCAAAAGTAAGCAATTTACGTGCACATATATCATAGGGAGTTGCTAGCGTCTTTCCCCCTGCCTGCTGCCTCCTGCCTCCCTCCTCCTTCTGCTCGTATAATTAATCTAGAGGGAAAAGTCTAGCTGCTACCTAGTTATTAATTTGGTGTGTTGGCTTCTTCAACGTTTCATTCTCGTGGCAGAAACTCCTTTTGCTGGCTTCAAGCAATGTACGCAGCGCACTTGTCAAGATTTATTTCAATTTGCTACGCACACACACACACACACTCGCACACTCATACACACATACGCGGTAAATGACTCTTATCAAAATAAACACACATACACTCACACACACTCACACACATGTGGGCAACAAGCCAGTGCGCTGAGGACGTGCAAAAGTTGCCGTCCTGCGGCCTACGTGTCGTATACTTGATGTTGCCCTCCTCCTCCTCCTCCTCCTCCTTTCATTCGTTTCTGTTGCTCTTCGCTTGTTTTCTTTCTTTCACTTTTCCGCAAAGTAGGCAAGTTTTTGCTTCAAGAAAAATGAGACACAAAAGTGCTGTGTAAATGTGTGAAATTAATACACACACACGCACACCCGCACACACTCATGAATCTGTCGCAGCTGTGAATTCTAGCGCAAACTTTTGTGTCTATAAAATATACGTTATTATTGCATTAGGCCAAGTCCAAAGCGAAATAAAAATGGAATTTATGCCTCTCTATACACTCTTCCTGCCCCCCGCAAATTGATAAATAACACACACCCATACACACACACACACACACATTGATGTTGCTACACAACTTATTTAGTTTTCTTTAGTCGAGTGCGGCAAGTGTTCAAATTTATGAGTTCCTGGCAGCAACAGTTGTTACTCCCCTCTCTCCCCCCTCTCTCCCTCTCTCACACTCTCTCTCGCTCTGCTTAACCCTCACCCTGCTTGCTTTGTTAACCCCACAATGCCTTGTTTTATGGTAGCAACAGTAACAACTTGTTACCACTTCATTGCCAGTTGCTTTAGTTTAGTTGTTCTACTGCTCGATAATTACATTTGGGGCACTCGTTGCCTGTGACGCTTCGTTGGCCATTCGCTGGCATCAAACTGCATCAAACTGTCAAGCAGGGTAAAGAGAGGGCAACTCATTTGCCAAAAGTTGCAAGTTCATGTGGCAACTTGTAGGTCAGCTGCCACTTGAAGCGTAACGTGGCAATTGCAACCAACGAAGATATTTCTGCTCTCTAGTCTCATTTCTTGTTGTTGTTGTCCCCTTCGGTTCCGCTCGAGCGCCATCTGTGGGTCGTTTTCGCTTTAACCCTCTGTTGTAGATGCCTTTGTGCTGATAGAAGGTACAGTGTTGACCCGACTGAACAGAAGGCTTTGTGCGGCACATAAATGTCTGAGTTCTTGGCAACTTTCCACACTCATAAGGGGAGGAGTTTGGTATTTGCGAGGGGTGTGGGGAGGGGTGGTAGATTGCCATGGCAATTGCAACTAATAATTGCAAAGGGGTTAACAAATTTATACATTTGCAATGCCTAAAAGTGTTTAACAGTTCCTAAATTGATCGATACATGAAGAAAGTAATTTCATTTATAATTCGCAAGCAGTTCAAGTGTGAAAAGAGACTTCAACTGGTTAAGGGAATCAATAAGTTCAGCTCAGAGTTGACAATTCTCACTTAAGATACTTACTTTAAAAGATGTTTATGCGATTAACTAACAAAGCTGTTGAAAACATACCTGAAATGATAGAAGATAGAAAATAATATGCCATTAGTTAAATTGACTTAAATTTCCATTTCGATATTAGTTTGCTCGGCACAATCCATTATTTTCATAAGGAAAACCCTTTAGCGCCATTGGAAGTTGAAAGCAAGCCCAAATCCCGAACCCATCTCAATTGCACAGCTACTTCAATCAATCAACGCCGACATTGAGCAGATGGACACGCCCCCAAGCGGAACTCAATTACACTCTGATACAGAGAACTGGAGGCTAACGAGCCACAGCCAACGGTGACACAGTTTAAAACCTAAACATGCTCACAGCTAAAGTGTAATTACGTCCGAGAAGCATTATTATAACATGTGACAGAGAGATGAAAGGGGGTAGAGCGGGAAGGGGGAGGAGGAAATAGTTGGCAGTCAAATGTGCGGCCAACATGCGAAAATTTATTTATGCACAAGCAGAAGCCAGAAACGAGACGGAAGGACAAATGGACGCACGGAAATGTGGGAGGAAAAAAGGAAAAGAAAGAAAACAACGGCACAGCGGGAGCAATGTCAACGCAAGTAGAAAACAGAAACAGGACGAGAAGCAGGACCTACATTTCGTGTTAGCAATTCTTTTCTCCTTTTTTTCCCCCCTAACACTTTATTCAAAAGCAAAGGTCAAATAGAACGAATGGCCCCCCCGTTGAGCCGGGGAGATGGGAATTTGTTGGGATTGCTTAGGTCAGAGACAGGTGAATGGATTGTTGTGCTAGCCAAAAAAGCTGTGACATAATTTTGAACTACACTACTAACATTTGTTGTTGTTGTTGTATTCTGTTTAGCTGCTTCTGGGTTTATCTGTAAACACATTTGCGAGCCGGTTAGGTTAGTTTCGGTCCTGAGGGGTTCTTCTAACCCCCCTGACACATCATAATGAAGCAATGCAGCAAACGGCGGGGGGAATGGGATTTTTAATGGAATTTGTGGTTATCGTGTCGTTTGTTTTATTTATGGAGAGACGAGCAACACATTCGAGTTGAGAGATTCTCATTATTGTTATGTTGTTATGGGCCATTGCTGTTGTCATTACCTTAAACGTTGATAAAGGTCTCCCCCCCCCCCCCATCGTTACTAAATTTCTTTCCCTTCTTGCTTTCGATAAGATGGGCAATCTTTTTGTACATTTTTCAATCAACTTTTGGGGCCATTGCGGTCGACCAAAATTGAAACTGTTATGTAAATGGGAATTCAATTTGAAATTAATAATGAATTAGGGTTGAAATTGAAGCTGTTGTCTGCGGGGGCTTAAGACACAATCAGTGGAGGCTTGAAGCGAGAAATAAGTTGAGAAGTAATGAGCAAAGTTTAGTGTAGGAAAGAGCAGAGAGTCGGCAAATACCTCTATAAGGAATAGAGTTAGCTAAGTAATTAACCAGAAATATAAATGTAGAGAAAGATAGAAGATATCTAGAAATATCTGTATTCAAATGAAAGCAACAAGAGTTTGTTATAGTAAATAGATATATATATTGATCGTTTGCTCTTCAAATTTGTTACAGAAATGATAGGGTATGTAATGTACATCAACTCCAGGAGCATGTTTCACACAAAAGTCTAAAACTGTTTGTTGTTTATGCATTAAGCAATCAACAGCTGCACAATAAAGGGCGAAGACTTTCCGCTTTCAGAAATTAAACTCAGCCAAGTGCCAGGCCAAAAGAAGGGTAAGCAGAGAGAAGAGTAAAGAGTAAGAGTAAGCAAAGAAGGAAGGGAAGAAAGAATAACTACAACAAAAGAACTACAAGCTGGCTAACAATTCAAACAGCGGCAGCAACAATAACAAAGGCGAGAGCTGAGCAACAACAGCAACTCTGTGGTGCTTGGTAGGTGAGTGGGGAGAGGGGGTTAAGGCGGTTAGGAATACAGGCAATATTCTGGCGTAAAGTAGGGAAAACTTGTTTTGACTGAAGCGGAGAGAGAGAGGATGAGACAGAGAGAGAGCGAGAGTGGGAGAGAGAAAACGAAAAGGGGGTTAAGGGGTTTTAAAAAAACTTACTCGAACCGCGGCACTTAATTCGCTTCCCTATCAAAACAGCGACAACGCCACACACACAACACACACACACACAACACACACATACACACACACACACACACACACACATACACACACAACGCTCAACACAAACAACACACACCACACACTCTCGACTGTGCAACTGCCACCCTCGCCTTGCCACACGTCTGAAGTGAGCTGCTGCTGCTGCTGCTGCTGTTGCTGTTGTTGCCGCTTCGTCTGCTTCTTTGTGCGGTCCAAAAAAGTTTTTTAATAAAAATATTAAATTTGCATATGTTGCTCCCAGACGTTGGCAACGCCGAGCGTTCAGCTCTCGAGCCAGACATTTTGGGGTTGCCTCTGGTTACCTGTGGCAGGAACTGCCTTTGCCGCCGGAAGTGGTAACCGCTCGACAGAGCCCAAGCGAGAGAGAGAGAGTGAGAGAGAGAGAGGGAGAGAGAGAGAGGGTGGGAGGGAGAGAGCGGAGTAGTAGCGGCTTGAGTGAAGCTGGCAAGTGCGTTTTTATTGCCAGACTAGCCTAGAATTCAACGTTTACTCGCTTCTCTTCATCTCTCCCTTTCTCTGTCGCACTCTCTCGCTGTCTCCCTCGATTCTCAGCGTTGTTGCAGACATTTATGACGCATGAGGGGAGCACAGCTGAGTGCAGGGGAAGTTTCAGCTCAAACCACTCACTAAATTAAGTTCAAGTGAGCTCAAGTGCGGAAAGGTTGGCAAATTCAGCCGAGTTGCTACTTAAGCGCTGATTAAGCGGCGAAAAGGCAAGGCAGGGAGACCAAGAGAGAGAGAGGGAGAGGGAGAGGGAGAGTGAGAGAGGGAGAGAAATGTAGAGAGAGTGAGAGAGGGAGAGAGAGAGGGAGAGGGAGAGAGGGAGAGGGAGAGAGGGAGGGAGCGAGATTAGCAGCAGTTTCTTCTTATGCAAATGTCTAATCTTTTCAATTAACTTTTAGTGATAAGTGCATCTTGTCAGGCAAAGAACTGTGAGAAGTCTAAGAAATAAATGCAGCAACTAAATGAGAAGTAAATGCAGCTCTTTGTCCTTTCTCTTATTCTTTAACATAAACTGTTTTAACTAGCTTCTATTTTTTTTTAACTACTTCTTAAAATATTATACATTTCTTATTTTAAAAAGCAGTTCTCTCTGTTTGACTCTCTCAATTCCATTCCAATTAAAGCCTCACTAATTCCTACTAATGTAACTGCAGTTGCTCTTTCCTTTCCCTCTCCATTGCTTTCCCCTACTTATTCCTTGTCTCTTTGCCTAAAACACAATTAATTTGCTGTTCTACTCATATAGAACTTGAAGTTGAAGCTGTCTGCACTTCATAACAAATTTATCCAAACTTTTTGTGATTGTTACGAATGAATATGAAATCAGCTTTTGCTACTCAATTAAAAACTCCATAGAACTGACAGAAAAATGTGAACTATGCGAGCTGCATTCGCTTCGTTTCCTCCATAATCCCAGTCACATATCTTGGACTGTAGCTGTATCTATAAATGTAGCTATAAATGTAGCTACAAATGTATCTGCAGCTGTAACGCCTGGTCATGGAAACTGTGCTCCTCTTGACAACCTTTTGTTGTGGTTTTTACAGTCGCCTCACAGCAAATAAAAATTGCATGTGCCCAAGTGCAGAGCACATTTCCTGAAGCAAAGAGTGTGGGATTTAGTGGAGCAGTGGAAGGGGTGCAGGGGGAGGAAGGGAGGGAGTATTGTGTATTGTGTATTGTGTGTTGTGTATCGTGTGTTGTACAAGTCAGAAAATGTCAAGCGATAAGCAAAAGCCGCTTACATTCAACTTGGCCCAAACAAAACGTCAACAGGGGGCCCACATGATGATGCTGCTGCTGCTGCTGCTGCCAATTTCTGTTTGACAGTATTAAATGTTGCCCTGGCAATTGTCTTTATATATTTTTGATGTGGTTTGCAACGGCTGCACGGCAAAACTATAAGCGATTTACAGTTCAGCTGAGGATTTGTGCAACGGCAACAGAAAGCACACTGAGTGTGTGTTCCTTGAAGATAGAGAGACAGATAGAGAGAGACAGAGAAAGAGAGAGAGACAGAGAGAGAGACAGAGAGAGAGAGAGAGAGAGAGATAGAGAGAAAGAGCGCAGGAGCTTGCTGAAGGAGTACGAGTGTAATCTTACACAAGAGCAGCTCAAAGGTGTTCAAAATAAAATAAATAAGCTACAAAATTAGCTATCAACTGAGTCGAAGTCACAACCAACTGACTTTAAGCCACAATTTATACAAACTTTAATGCATTATTTATACAAAAACAAGTCAGGCAGCTACAGTCGCGCTACGACTCTGGGAGACTCTGAACTAATCGGGGAAAGCAAAAAAATTAAGTAATATATATTATGATTAACTTCAAGAAATACTTTTTATATCATTTTGTCGCCGCTCGAATTCGCTTCCTATTAAGCAAATATAAAAGTAAATTTAAATGCCAAATAAGCTTAAGCAATGTTCAACTCATTGTCGTTCGTTCTTGGAAGAGAGCAGCAATAGTGAGAGAGCGCGCAAGAGCGAAGAAGGGGAAACAAATAACCGTTACTTTTTTTGCGCATTGCTGTGTAGTATACACGTATAACTATAACTGTACAGCGCGTCTGTTTTTACTGAGATGCTTATGAAAACTATGCTGACAAATCAAATCATGATCAAGAATATATATACTTTATAGGGTCTGCCACGCCTCCTTCTGCCTGTTACGCACATTTCGCTTTCGTCAAACCTAATAGACTTTGAACTTTTAGTTCAGAGTCTAACAAGAGCAGCTCAAAGGTGTTCAAAATAAAATAATAAGCTACAAAATTAGCTATCAACTGAGTCGAAGTCACAACCAACTGACTTTAAGCCACAATTTATACAAACTTTAATGCATTATTTATACAAAAATAAATAGAAAATATTGTAAATATGCCCACACAATTGATACTCATTAGAAATACAAGCTTAACTAACGCTGAACTACAGTGCAGCTCTCTAAGCACATTAAAGCTGAAAGTTCGCTGATTATCTGAAGTTTAACAGAGTTATTTAGGCGCAGGTAGAACAAGTTTAAAGGCATTTGTTATGCAAATCACATTTTGTATCTAATTTAATTCATTTCCATTCCCATTTGCATTTGCGTAGCTTTAAGCCAGAACTCCCACTCTGCTTGACCCCTAAATAGAAACACAGCATACAACGACTTGACAACTTTACTTAAAGAAGTTTCTTGTTTCTGTTCGAAAAAGACAAACAAACAGCAGAACAAATGCAAAATATGATGACAAAATGTTGCGTAAAAAAAGTTACTGTAATAAAGCATTACACATTATAATGATGGGAACATGTTACTGCAACAACAACAACAACACGGCTAACAAGCAAAAATGTTGTCAACAAAAAGTTTTTAACAGGCAGCGAGTGAGAGAGCGAGTGAGAGAGAGCGAGAGAGAGAGAATGAACTGCTGAAAAAGTTTGCAACATCATCAAAATGCGCTCAGGCCTAATTTAAATGTGTTTGAACTTCTTTTGCGCCTCATTTTATATTATTTACATACAACAACAACAACAACAGCAAGATAAAAATCTTCAGAAGATTTTCTTTAAATACGAAAGCTGCTTGCCAACTGAGTTTTGACTCGCAAATGTTTGCGCAACTTTAAGTTGCCACACGCGAACTTTTGCTCCCCAAGACAAACACAAGAAGTTGCCTCACAATTTTTTTGCGTGTGTGTGTGTGTGTGTGTGTGTGTTCTTCTTGTTTGTTTGCAACGTATGTCGCATTAATGCAAATATAATCTGACCACGCCCACATGGAGTTGGACAAATTACAAATTGAGAGATGTGTCAACACTTTTGGGACCCCCAGCAAACTTGACCTAAAGTGAAACTTTAATGCAGCCGCCGACAGCATCAACTTGCAACTGGCAACAGCAACAACTGTAGAAGCTGAAGCTGAAGCAGAAGCTGAAGCAAAAGCAAACTAAAACTCGCTTCTAAGTTTTTAAGTTCTTAAGTACACATATCACCTGCTCTTTGGGGGAGAGGGGAAAAGAGGTCTGGTGCATAACCGCAACAAATGTGGTTTTTGTTGTGCGGACTTAAAATCTTAAGCTGAAGTGGCAAATAATGCCAAGCAGAAGTAAAATGATTTATTTACAGTGCAGCCAGTTTGCTTAGTGAGTGAGTAAGGCGATTATGTGATAGTGCTTAGTGCTTATATCAACACTGAGTTGAGCTTTACTCCGATTAAGCGCGCTTCATTATGAGCCAACTTCACTGAACAGAGTTGCCAGACTTCTGCATTTCTATTTCTTCTGCCTGGAAGTTCGCTATAGCGAAGTCAGACTGTTTGTGCGATATGACTCAGTGTGTCTATAAATAATGCAACGCACTTTTCTCTCGCAAAATAATTGAAACAAACAACAATTGAACTCAACAAACTAGGCCCACTTGCAATGCGCTTTGTGGCTATAAATAGAGCAAATAGCAAATTGCAAATATTACGCATACGTTAAGTGATTCATTCAGAATTCGCAATGGGAACACGAATAATTTGTTTTTAGACTCTGAACTAAAAGTTCACAGTCTATTAGGTTTGACGAAAGCGAAATGTGCGTAACAGGCAGAAGGAGGCGTGGCAGACCCTATAAAGTATATATATTCTCGATCAGCATCAACAGCCGAGACTATATAGCTATGTCCGTCTGACCGTCTGTCCGACTGTCCGTCTGTCCGTCTGTATGAACACCTAGATCTCAGAGACTATAAGAGCTAGAGTAACCAAATTTGGTGACAACACGTGTATAGTTTGCACGCAGATCAAGTTTGTTTTAGATTTTTGCCACGCCCCCTTCCGCCCCCGCAAATCGAAAAAAACGTATTACTGAAGCTACCGACTTCATATTTGGCACATATGGAGGATGTCCCTTGGCGGACGTTTTCTGAAAATTTCAGCACGATCGGATCATAAACATAGAAGATATTAAGGAATGAATGATCAGCAGGTTCATGGCACCTCTGCGGCCAAAATTGCTTTAGTTAGAACAACAACAACCAGAAACGCCGCAAAGGCGCGCGTTCGAATCCCACTGCTGACAATTCCAAATTACATTTTTTAATAATTATAAATTAATTACTTTTATTTTATATATACATATAATATTAATTTTGCCCTATTTGTCAGCAAATGTTAAGAATTTAAAAGAAAGCAATAACCAAATTTCGTTAGAAATTCGTATATATATATATATATATATATATGACAAATGCAAAAACTCGTGCAGTAGTTCAGAGTCTCCCACAGTCGTACCCCGACTGTAGCTGCCTGACTTGTTTTGTATAGATAAGAAACGGAAGAGAGAGAAAGCAAATAGAAAGTGGAAGTATATGTGGGTTGGTAGATCCCAGAGAATGGCAATTACACTAGACAGGAGCGAATTAGAGAAGACAAAGGCGAATTCGCTAGCACAAGAGACAGCAGCGAAAATATCTTATACGTGAGAGAGGCTGAAGGGGAGTGGTAATTCGGCCTTTGACGAGAACGGTTGCGAGAAGAACCACTGAAACGACGAAAGACGCGAAACTTTCTTTTATTATAATATTACTATTAGTTATAAATCTTTATTCAGTAAATAAACCGCACATTTATTTGCAACTTTAACATAATTATGCAATTGCATTGCAGTTCGCATCTTTTGTTAAAGAAATGTTGGCTTACAAACTCATTTGGCTGATGGAGCTGGCAGCCAACTAGTTGTGATCATTAGGCATTAGTCATTGGCAGCTGCAACTGCAACTGTAACATAATCCAGTGCGTTGTTTGCTCGCAGTTGACTTGGTTACTGGTCAACTGGTCAACTGGCCAACTCACACTCGTACTCCTACCTGTCTGTCATAAATCAGTTGCAGTTCTCGCTGCAGTCCACTCCAGAGGCCCTTTTCTAGCGGTAATCCAATACCCAGCCGAGTCCAACACAATCCCAATACCAATACCCAATCCGAAGTCCACTTCTCGACAACTACGCACATGCCAAGGAGGCAAACCAACAATTGGTTGGTTGCGATTCGATGTCAAGGCTTCGCAGTGGCAAGTTGCAATCCCTGCAACATGCAACATGCCACAAAATCAATGAGCATAAGCTATTTGTAAGCGGGGACAACAACTGCTGACAGTTTCGAGCAGTTGGCAAATTTTGAAAGTGAAATTTGATACAGGAGCTGCCACATACGCACGTTGCATGCATAAAGCGGCAACGTCTGGTAGCAACTTTTGTCGTACAAACATAACACGCTCCTCTATGGCTTCCTCTGAGCTCCTTTACTGTTTCCTCTATCTACTCCATCTGCCAGCTGCCATTTGACTGGGCTAAAATAAGTAAACTAAGTTGACCAACGAGTAAAAGAGAAATCAAAATTGCTTTGACAAGTTGCTGTTTGGGCCAAGAGGATGGTCATACGGAGCAGGGGGAAGGGGAGTGGCTGGCCACTAAACTGTTTATTGATCAGTTATATAATTATACTTCCGACCCAAGCAAACTAATAAATCGTTTTCCTTTCTTCCCTTAACTTCAAATATGTTTTTTCTGCTTTATTTTATTTATTTAGTTTTTTTCTGCAGCTTTGTCTTCTCTTTAATGAGTTTTTGGTTTCAAATTTCAACGGAAATTTGATTTTTAATACTTCATTTACTTCCGTTTAGTAAATTAACACAATTCACATAGTTTTTTTTGTGCAAATTTCTTGAGCTCTGTGAACAAAATGACGAGGAATTACAACAGAATCTAAGTGGCTACAAGGCTTATGCTGAAAGTGGCAGCTGTTGTCGGTGTGTATTATGCACTTTCATAATTCCCGTAATCATGTTAATTACACATACATAATTAAGTATCATCATGAGCTTTGTTCTTCTCCGTTCTGTCGCATTTATTTATCTCATCTCTCATTTCTCATGCCCTTAGAGTTGGTTCTAATTTATGCATAGAAAAAGTCATGCAGCCATAACAAGCTGCAAATTTCAGCTGGATATGGACACCTGCACACACACACACACACACGCACACACACACGCACACACACACAGCAGAGAGTAAGGACAAAGCTTAGATAACAAATCTGAGCGACGTCAACTTTGTGCTCGACGAACGCCTCAAGAATTTGTTTAACGCGCTGCATTTAATCAATGTCAGTGGGGGTGGGGGTGCAATGGGGAGGGGTGCGTGGCAGTGCTGGCGGAACATTAGCAAATATTTGCGCTGCACTTTGGCTGAAAAATGCAGCCATTTAACTTAAGAGGAGGCAAACGGAATCACAACTGCCACGGCGACGGCGACTGCGGCAGGTGCGTGAGTCATGCGAGAATCTCATTTTTCCAACTTGCAACTGCAACGGCAACGGCAACACCTGACTGGGTTGGCAATTGTTCTTTGCATCTCTGGCTTTCTTCTTTTTTTTTTGGAGAATGAACCTGAATGACAGCTAACCATTTAATTTGTGTGACACCTCTCGAGACTCACACAGAGAGTCAAGAGTCGAGTCGCAGCTGCAAGCAACTCTTGACTCTTCAGACGCTTTTTTCGATGCTTCGACTCGACTCGTTGTGCAGTTGCTACCAAAATGAATGGTTAGCTGCCAAGTTGTACAAACTAAATGACAGTTTATGCAATGTCAAGCACCCCTATATCAGTGCCATTCTCATACCCAATTCTCATTCCCAATCCCAATCCCAGTCGCTATCCCAGTCGCTATCCCAGTCCCCTCCCTGTCAGAGGCTGACAAGTCAACAAGTCAAAAGAACAAAAGGAAGACGAGGAAAGTGCACAACAAAATAGCAACAAGACAACAACTAGACTTTAGTTTAGCGCATAATTCTGGAAATGCTCCGTTTTTTTTCGAGATTCTTTTACATTGTTTTCTATTCTTCTTTTTGCTTTCTTTTACTCTGCATATGCAATGCTTCTGAGTTTCGTTTGATTCTTTTTCCATGTCCATGTCAGAGCGCCGCAAAACATGCAACATTTTCTTTTGTTTGTGATCTCAACGCAGCCACAAACATGACAGGTTAATTCGACTGTCAAAACTGGAATTTATCAGACAACCCACGCGCCCAAAACCAACCTCCTCATCCCCCCCCCCACTCCCCTTCCTTCCCACTTCAAAAAATATCAAGTACAAAAGAAATAAACCGCAACTCGACCAAAAGGCCCCAAGGGGCATTACACAGCGCCACTGCGGCCTCCACTTCTTCCAGTTCCACTTCCAGTTCCTGCCTCTGCCTCTGCCCTTCCAGAGTTGTTGTTGCTGCCCACAGTCTGTTTATGGTTAAGCCACAATCGCTACAGGCTTAGCCAGCAATTGAGTATTTAGCAAAAGGTTCCTCGCCTAAACACGCTCTATGATTAAAGTGAAAGCACATTGCCAGTGCATTACAGTGGACTGCGAGTAACATCAGCTTTCATAAAAGAGCTTTAAGCTGCTAGTTATATACTCAATTGCTGACAGCTTTTAGCGGCTGCAAGCTCATAAAAGCTCGCTCTTTATATATGACAGTCTTCATATAAGACAGACTCTTATAGTAGAACTTTCTAACATAAAGCAGCTAATTTAAATGTGAGCTGAGCTTTTAAGTTGCTCATAAGAAAGTTGCTGAACTTACCATAAAAAGCGCATTAAAATATATCAAATATATTCAGATTAACGTAAAAGAATTATGAGTTATGTAAACAGATTAAATTAGCTTTGATAACTTTCGATAACAGCAAAGCTGTTTTTTATTTATTACAAAAAAATACTAAACCCTTTCTCCACTTGTAATTAATGTATAAATTGTGATTGAAGTGACAACAATGCAAGTTCATTAATTAAGTTCCCCAGCCAGTTGTTCCTCTGGCCACAATGTTAATCCCAGTCGAGCTTCATTTCAAGCTCATCACACAAGTCAACAGAGAAAGAGAAAGTCAGAGAGAGTGAGAGAGAGAGAGGGAGAGAATTGGACTCCCCTGTGTGCAGGGCATATGCAGCGATAACAAGAAGACTTCATTTGCGAAACTCTTCAACTTGTTACATTTACAATAATTACACAAAATCTAAAAATCTCTAGTCAAACATTTGCACAAATCAAACTGAAAGCGTAGCAAAATTTTAATCTAAAATGCAAATATGAGAACTGAACTCAACTCGGCTGAAGACACATATGCAGCTGGTGGGCTCTTGAGAGGCAGAGACACAGACAGAGAGAGAGAGAGAGGGAGAGACAGTAAGAGAGAGTGAGCGAGCAAGTGAAAAAAGCTCCCCAGCGAAATATATTCATAACAATTCTATTAATTTTTCTCTTTTGTGCAATGCAGGCTCGACACCAGGCATTGTTTGACAATGTGGTGCTTGCTATTGGGTGGTTGGGTGGTTGGGTTTGGTTTTCTTCTTCTTCTTTTTTTTTGTGTGGTTCACTGTGCGGGGGGTTTTTGATGGCTTTGGATTGACTGCCACGCCGTTTGCCAATTTGCATATTCAATTGCCACAGTGACAGGCTGTCTAGCAGCTGCTGAGTCTGTCTGCTCACTCCAACTCCCTCTCCTCTCTCTCTCTCTCTCTCTCTCTCTCTCTCTCTCTCCCTCTCTCTTGCTGACATAATTGTCTGGCTGCGAGTCAGTTAGCTGACAGTCTACCGACAACCGAGTTGATTAGAATGAAGTGCCGCCTAGTGCTTCTAATCTACTGAGTGCTGGCTGCTTCCACAACTTCAACTGATTTCAATTTCCTAGCTTACATACTTGATTAGCCCATAGCCATTTTCCCGCTACAAAGAAATCCGATTTCATCTGCAGCCATATAAACCATTTAAACGGGAAACTTTCCCATTTTAGTCGTTATCCCTAAACAGCACTTGTACTTATGATCTTTAGAATTGCTTCTCTGCTCGAGAGATCTGCTTCTCTTGCAGCTTCTTCTTTGATATATTCAGTTTCCTAATGCACTAATATTCCATTTAAGCAATTTCCAGATGCGTTGAGTTCTCTGCTGAAGATTAGCTTCAATCCAATTCTTCAGACAGCTTATTTCTCAGACTTTTAAGATAATATTGTTTCGGAAAATTCTTCACTTGATCCCAAGCTAACATTCAACAG
The DNA here is from genome assembly GCA_035042075.1 of Drosophila macrospina. Classification (NCBI taxonomy): domain Eukaryota; kingdom Metazoa; phylum Arthropoda; class Insecta; order Diptera; family Drosophilidae; genus Drosophila; species Drosophila macrospina. The sequence continues at coordinate 804,239 of JAWNLW010000591.1, forward strand.
TTTTTCTTCTCTCTCTCTCTCTCTACCGCTCTCTCTTTCTTTCTCTCACTCTCTCTCTCTATCTCTCTCTCTCTCTCTCTTTATCTCTCTCTCTCCCTCTCTCTCGCTATATCTATCTACATCTCCCTCTCTCTCTGTCTCTCTCTCTCTCTCTCCATCTCCCTCTCTCTGTCTCTCTCTCTCTCTCCATCTCCCTCTCTCTCTCTCTCTCTCTCTCTCTCTCCCTCTCTGTCTCTCTCTCTCTCTCTGTCTCTCTCTCTCTCTGTCTCTCTCTCTCTCTCTCCTTCTCCCTCTCTCTCTCCCTCTCTCACTCTCTCTCACCTCTCTCTCTGCTTCATCTTTATTTCTTAACTTCTCTGTGTTTGCTTGGTTTTGCTTCTTTCTTTCTATCTCTCTCTCCCTCTCTCTCTCCCTCTCTCTCCCTCTCCCTCCCTCTCCCTCCCTCTCCCTCCCTCCTCTCCCTCCTCTCCCTCTCCCTCTCTCTTTCCCTTTCTCTCTCCGTCTCTCTCTCTCTCTCTCTCTCTCTCTGCTGCATCTTTATTTCTTAACTTCTCTGTGTTTGCTTGGTTTTGCTTCTATCTTTCTATCTCCTCTCCCACTTTCTTTCTCTCTCTCTCTCTCTCCCTATCTCTATCTCTCTCTCTATCTCTATCTCTCTCACTCTCTCTCTCTCTCTGTCTGCATCTTTATTTCTTAACTTTGTGTTTGCTTGGTTTTGCTTCTTTCTTTCTATCTCTCTCTCCCTCTCCCTCTTTCTTTCCCTATCTCTCTCTCTCCGTCTCCCTCTCTCTCTCCCTCTCCCTCTCCCTCTCTCTCTCTCTCTCTCTCTGCTTCATCTTTATTTCTTAACTTCTCTGTGTTTGCTTGCTTCTTCTGACGTCACATCCTCTTGAAGTGTTGCCTTGTTTTAGCCTCATTTACGTGCTCTGGCATATGTTTGGCTTGGCTTTGCTCACTTTTTGACACCGCAGACAACGACGACGGCACTTCAACGACTCGTCTTCTTCTTCTTCTGCTTCCTCTTCTCAAGTCACAGCCGTTGACAACTTGTTGTTGTTGCTGCTCTCGTTGGTGGCAGGATGGCTGCGTGGTTACTGTTTGTCACACTGCTCCCATTTTGTGCTGTTGCATAATTATGCACAGCGCAGAGTTAGCTTCCTGCACACCCCCCCTCCCCACACATACATGGCATATTTACACACACATGTGTGTGGAGGCATCCCAGTTAGACGACATGCTTGCCACTTAGCAATTCAATCACATTTCGCTGCCCTCCTACGCAATGCCCTCCACTTGCCGCCGCCACCTCTTGGCGCTGCAACTTGCCACCATCCACCTGCCACCTGCCACTTGCCACTTGCCACTTGCCACTTGCCACTTCCCTCTCACTTGCCACTTGCCACTTGGCGTTCTGTGAACCATTTCCTTGTGCACATTATAATTATCCTTGCGTTTAATTAACGTGTTTACACATACACGGGACACTCACGCACACACTCACAGAGCTGTTGACCGAGTGACCCCTCCCCCCATTCCCCCCATTCCCACCATTCCCCTGTCCCATTGTAAACTCCTATTTTTCAAGTCTCTCGTCTAGTTTGCATTGCGTTGTCGCATTTAATGGCCGTTAATTTATTTTGAACTGAAGGCAAATTTAATGGCGGTTTGATTGTCGCTCTGTCCTAGACAGAACTGGCATTCCCTCTGCCAACCCCCTCCCACCCCCCCCCTTTCTATCAACTGTCAGTTTCACTTTGCGCTTTTGGATTTGGTCAATTCAATTTTGTTTTGGCGTTAATCAGCGTCGGTTGCTCGCTTCACATGGACAGCAACAACTCAATTAGCGCTTTAATTGATTTGCGTTTCTATATTTGTCTTGTCTTGCACCCCCCTCTGCCCACCGCTGCTCTCTCTCGCGTTCCCTCCATGTCACTTGGCAGCCAGCAAATCTGTCAATTGTCGTCTCTCTGCGTAAAGAGCATTATTCATTTTGTAAAGTGCAATGACAGAAGTCAATATTGTGTTTAGGCAGAGGAGTAAGCTCTGTAGTTATCGATAACTGGTGGGGATAACTAACGGGAGTACAATAGAGAGGGAATATCTATAGATTGTGCAATACTATGATAGCAAATTGAATAGCTTTAACAATGCTAATGATAAGTTGCAATTGTAGCAAATCTGATTTGTTATCGATAAGTTTTTCAATGGGATATTTAACTTGAATTTTATCGAATTTTCAAACATAAGAATTGATTTCGTTTAGATATATTGTAATAATAAGTTCTGTTAACCTTCGTTTAATTTAGTTAATTAATTCTTAAACAATTGTTTGGCTGTTAGAAAAGTTATCGCATTAAGGGTAAGAGAGAGAGAGAGAAAGAGAGAGAGAGAGAGAGAGAGAGAGGGAGAGCTAGCTGTAAGAGACTCTGAAGTGTAACAAAAGACAACAACTGCAAGTATGCTAGTGTTGAAAAATGACATAACAGTCTGACAGCTAAGAGAGTTGCCAGACTTCTACATATAGTAAGATTACTCTAAGGCTAATCTTCATTTACTATCGATCAACTTGATCTTTCTTTACTGATATGTGGCAAATTATTGTATAATCTTCCAGTTAACAGCAACAACTGAAATATCCCAGTCTCTGCATCACTAAGCATGCTCAGTCTGCTCAGTTACAGCTGCTCCATCGTACAAATAACATCACATACGAGGGCAGACTTTAAAGTTGCCAGCCTGCTATAAGTAGTAATATTACTCTAATGGCTAATCTTCATTTACTATCGATAAACTTGATCTTTCTTTACTGATATTTGTCAAATTATTGTATAATCTTCCAGTTAACTAAATGTTTCAGTATTTGCATCATTTTATCTGCTCAGTTAAGCTGCTCCATCGTACAAAGAACATCACATACGAGGGCAGACAACGACTAGGACGAGTTGAGCTCGTTTTAACAGCTCTCAATTTGCCATATTTAAATCCAGTTGCGAATTTAAAAAACCATTTTAAAAGTCAAAAAGCAAAAGCACTTCTACAACTTCTCCCTTGACTCAACTCCGTGCGCACGTACGCGCAGGAGAAGCAAATTTTATTTTATGATAACAACACGAGAACAACAGCAGCAACATCAGCAGCAGCAGCAAATGTTGTTGCATGTGATGTTGTCACACATCAAACACACACACACAGACACAGACACACCTACGCATGTATGCGTGTGGCACACCTACGCATGTATGCGTGTGGCATAAACTGAGCATGAGATTTGTAAAAGGGAACAAAGCGACAGTGCGACGGAGCGACAGAGAAATGTTCCCTTCCTGCGCGCACAACAATTGGCACGTGTTCCCTCAGCGACATGAAGGCAAAAAAACAGTTATACATGTGTGTGTGTGTGTGTGTGTGTGTGTGTGTGTGTGTGTGTGTAAATGCGTGTGTCTGTTTCCGTCTTGGCAGTCGCATTATAATACATCCCGTCTTCTCTTTCGCCTGCTTTTTACTCCTTACGCGAGTCCGAGACGAGAGAGAGAGAGAGAGAGAGAGAGAGAGCGAGATCTCGAGTTTCTCCTTTCGCGAGTCGAGGCGCCTTATCTTGATTTGTGGCAATTGAATGTCATGTGCAGCAGTAACTGACAGCATAAACATTATCAGCAACACATGCATAGCACCCACTCATGCTGCTCTCCTCCCTACCCTTGCCCCTTACCGCGCATCAAGGCCATCCTCCGACCATTTTATAGATACATTTGACGATATGTCGCGAATTGGATGTGTATCGCAAATTTCTCGTACGTTTTCAATTGTGACGCGTGGCTGATTCTCATACGGATTCTCATTCTCGTCCTGCTGCTGTTGCTTCTGATTTGGATTCTGATTCTGATTCTGATTCAGAGAGTCTTCGCCAAATTGGCTGGGAAACAGGTGTTCAAAATTAGTCAAAGCAACACGCGGTGTCATTGTTCGCTGTTCGCTGTTCGCTGTTCGCTTTTAGCTTTGCTTTTTATCGATTTCCTCCCCTCTCACACGACATTCGCCATTCGCCATTCGACAGTCGCAGCGGCTGATTTTATTATGTGGCGAAATTTGTTGAGAGAATTTCAAGAAATTTAAAGCAAAATGCTGTAAAAATCACCTACAAATGAGCAGCTTTGCTTAATGATAAACGAATTCTATAATGATGCGATTATTGTCTATATATTTAATTAGAATTATAGTTTATGTTACGATTAAGTGTATGGATTAATTAAAGACAGTTTAGTCAATGAAATACGCATGTTTATCAAAGTAAATTCTATATATATTACTATATTAACTGCATATATTACAGATACAATAATAATGAGTTATCGATAACTGTTGTACAATCATAAGAAACTATAGAAAAGAGATTTGCTTTGAATGATTATGCATTGAGTTCTCTGACTAAAGGAGCAATTCTTTATCAAATTAAAGGTACTTAAACTGAGAGAAAGAGTTGTAAGTAGCATGTTATATAAATAAAATTAAAAGTAAAAGTAAAATATATATTAAAAATAAAATTAAATAATTTCCAATCGTTTCCACACTCAAATACATGCCGAGTAAAGTGCATTTGCAATATTCAATAACTAAACTAAAATATAGCCGACAATTACAAATGCTTTTAAGCACTGGCAACGCAACTGCAGTGTGGCCTATAAAAATAGCCAAATGATATAAGACACATTCACGTTGCAGACTCACAAAATGCGAAACATTTGTTTCAAAAATGTTTTACTTATGTATATGTATTTAACACGAGTATATTCGAGTAGTTGTGAGTGCATTCGATTATTTATAGAGGGAATTTTACAACATTTTCTAGCCACGTTTTCTATTTGGCCATTGACAATGCCAATTGAGCGAAAATAGATAAAAACTAAAGACTCGACACAAGTGTCGCTGCATAAAAGCATTATCTGCCCTCGTACAGAGACAGAAGCAGATGTCATAAATTTCGCGAGAGTCGACTCTATAGTTGAAAAGCATAAACTAATGAAAGGCATAAAAAATTGTTTAGGAAAAAATTGTGAATAAAATAAAATGAATTTGCGCTTTATGCAGCGGCAACAATAAAAAATGGAGAGTAAAGAACTCACTGTGTTGGGGTAGACGACTATTGAATACTCTTGAATGTTAGAGAATGTTAAAGAAATCTAGAGAAACCCTAAAGAATCCTTTGTACTTTAGATTGAATATTTGAATAAGGATTGAATAACATTATGAATTATATATGACATAATAGAATGACCTGCTTCAGTCTCTTCACTTTTAGTAACTTTATAAATGAGATCACAAAGAACTTCGCCGAATTGTAATACCCTTCGCTTAGCGTATATGAAAAACATTTCATTAAAAGCGGCGCCAAAAGTTTCCACATAAAATTTGCCTTTACGCTAAACGTGTGAAGAATTCGCTGCTCCACCCTCGCTTTGCCCACTCCTCACCCCTCGCAGCAACAACTTCTTTATGCCCAGTTTATGCGCTTAGAATACTTTTATATGTTTTGCTTAACTTTTGTTCAGCAGTTTTAAGCATTTTTTTCTGTTCTCGCTATAAAAATGAATAATGAAAACTTTGGGTCATAAAGCATAACATGTGCATTCTGAACGAGTCCGAGAGGGAGACGAACTCCACCTTCCCCTTCGCTTAACATATCAGAGACAACAGAGCTGAGAATAAGCCAACTTGTTGTAGCTGCAGTTGCTGTTGTTGTTGATTTTCCCATGCAGCGAAGCATGCGCCCGGTGGGTGGGCCACAAGACATTGTCGAAGTCTCTGGCAGAGGCTCGAAGAACAAAGCTGGGAAACTACACGAAGTGCTTGCTTAAGAGAGCAGCGGCGCAGGAAACATTCCGCAAATGCATTTCCCATGCACATTTTCATGCACATTTAAGAAAGAAATCCCCTCGCCATCGCGGAAATGCATATTTAAGCCAAGCCGCTGGAGCTACAGGTAACAACGACAACGACAACGACAACAACAACGGCAACGGCAACGTCATCAGCTATGAGCTGGCCGTAATTTTAATTTAATTAAATCGAGAGAGCAACAAAAATAAAGGGAACAAATGAAAGAATGTTACGAGCCACAGTTACTCCTTAGTTTATGCCCTCCTCCACCTTCACTTTCTCACACACCTGTAATGAATATTTTTTATTGTTGCCTTGCGTGTCACATTTCATTTCAATTGCTTCCCTGCCCCCCATTTCCCCCTTCTCATATTCGCTCACTCACTTCCTCCCTCACCTTGCTCACTCTTCAATATTTTTAATAAGTTTGTTCCACATTGCCCATTGCTCCGCCTCAGCTTAAGTGGCTGCTCCCTCTCTTTGCCTCTTCTGCCATTCTCTCTCTCTTCGGCTCTTCGGCTCATCGTCTCTTTTTTTCGATTCTCCCTTGCCAGTCGGCACATTAACGCTTAGCATTTTTTGCTGCCGCCGCCGCTGTTGTTATTGTAATTAATGGTGTGATTTTCTTTTTGGTTCTCTCCTTTCGTCAACTCTTTGTCGCTCTTTTTGTTTTATTTTATGTACCTCCCTATCCCCCGCCATGCCGTTGTAATTATTATTTATTTTCAAGGGTCAGTGATTTCCTTCGCCTCTTTTTTACTATAGCTCCATCGCTTCAATTGAATTTTGGCGTGTGAATTTCTTGTGTGGAAAAAGTTATTTTTAACGTTTTGTTAGAGTTTTTCGCTTTAGTTGAAGTTTCTGTTACAGAAATCTTTTTGTGATGGGAAAAGATTTATTAAAAGTCGCATTTTAATAATAAATATTGCAAATATTTGCATACATAGTGCAACATTTATTTAGTTCACGAATTGCAGAGAAACTGTGACGTCACAACTGCTCAACAACAGTTCTACCGCCATCGCTTTAAGCAAGTGTCACGCCAAGCAGCTTTGCCGCGCAAGCATGACAAGCCACAACAGCCAGTCTGCGGTCGGGATCGCTTAGAACTTGACATTTTGAAATGGTTGGCAACCTTTGGGTTGTAGTTAAAGTGTATTTAATACATATTATTTATTTGAAAAGTTTGCATCAACTTCGTAACCAGTACTGTTAGTGCTCGCGCTTGCAGTGATTTGTTTAATTAATGCCATTTCTCCATCTACCATTTGCAGTCGCAATCATAAGCATTTAATGGCGACATTTGTCGCTTATTGCAAGTGCATCGTATTCATTGCTCCCCCGCAAGCCCGCAGTTGCATTAATTATGCATTTACATGTTGCATATGCGAATAGAATTCGAATATTATGCACTCTGAGCATTTAATGTGCTCATGAGTGTGTGTGCGTGTGTGTGTGTGTGTGTGTGTGTGTGTGTGTGTTTGTGTTTGTGTTTGTGTGGATCGCTAATGAACAAAATAGAGTTAGTGCACTCTGTTGCCTTTGTTGTGTTGGCCTACAGCTGCTGCCGCTGTTTTAATTATGTTTAACGGCAGGGGAAAATAGTGTATGAGAGAGCGAGAGGGAAGGAGGGAGGCTACAACAAAGTTACAAATGTTTTGCGACGGTTTTTGGCCACACAAATGAGCTGCCTTTGTCTGACAACGCCAAAATTTATGCGGCTATGAAATCGTAACGAGCTGCATTGAAACATTTCAAACAAACATGCGAAAGTCTGTTAAACAAATGAGCTGGAACAGCGGTTGCTTAACTACAGGGATACCCAGTACTCAGCCTATAGCCCACACATCTGATGAGACCTTATCCACGTTGGAATTTTAACCCGGGAAAGGTAATCTCTGTGGGGATTATTACTCGACAGCCGCAGAGGAAGGGCAGAAGTTATCCGCTTATCAGGCTTAGGCATAAACGGCTGACGGGTTCATAGCTTTCAGCTTCTGACACAGCGTATATAATAGGATAAAAACCAGAGAGAGAGAGAGAGAGATATAAGTTGTGTTCATAGATAAGAATTGGTTTGGCTAACAGCTCATATAATATTTTTACAACGTTAGCTAACCCATTTGAACAAATTTGCAGGGTATAATGCAATATGCAAAGTGCATTTTGTGAATCTGTTGGAGGCTTTATTTTTTAATTTTAACTTAGATTTCTATTACAACGTCGCGTCGTCTGGTTTATTATTTAATTAATTATGCACTTGCGCTCAACATTTTTATTATTATTAATTTAGCGCAGACAGCGCAAGAGAGTGAAAGAGTGAGAGGGGGAGGGCGGTACAAAAATAGAGTGGAAAATAGGAAAAATTGTGTCTACCGCTCTGACTTTTCCTTCATTATTGTGCCTTCTCTCTTTTTTTTTGCTGCCGCTGTTCATTAGCATTTGTTGGACATCAGCTTTGCAACTCCTCGCTCTGCTTTCTCTTCCCCTTTTTACTTCCCTTTTCAGCCTCCACCTCCCTGGTTTTTTGCCTGCGGAAGCAGCTAAAAAATTGCATCGTTTTTTCCCTATCTCAGCTCATCCTATTTCATCTTTTTCGCTTTGCCTCGTCTAACAAAGTTATCTATTTTTTGCAGTTGTTGTTGCTCGTGTTGCTCTTGTTGCTCTTGTTGCTTGTTGATGAGCTTGTTGTGTGTTGTTTGCTGTGGCAAAACCAAAAAAAGGAAAAAAGAAGAAAATAGGGGCGTCTACAAGAACAGAGGGGCGTGGCTTTGGCTGGTATCATGAGGCTTGAATATGCATATAGAGCGAAAAATAGAAGAATGAGAGAAAGGGAGAATGAGCTAAGCTAATTTCCTTACAAAACTCTTTTGTGGAATTTCAATGATGATTCTTCAATTTACTTCATAGTGTTGTAGTTTTTATTTTTACCTCTTTGGAGGAAACAAGATACAAAAGATAAACAAGAAAGTTGTATGTGAAAAACTTGGCAGTTAGAACTAATTAACTGAATTTAAAGTTTGAATAGAACTTTGTATAGAGTTGAATACCGGAAAATGAATGAATCCCAAATGAATCAAAGGGGAATTAAAGCGTTCTACTTTATAAACTCTCTAGAATCTGCTCTCTACTTGATTAAAAGCAACCTGAACTTTACCTCAACTGTTTAGAAATATTAAATAAATTATAAAATATATATCTTCTTAACTCTGCTGTTAAATACAATTAATTACGTTGCCTGGGGCTTGTCAAAGTTCAAACGATTCCCACGAAATGCGCAATTGTTAATTTGCAAAGCTCATAATTAAATTAGATTATTCGATAGTTTCGAAATGGACAAACTCATATTCAAATTTCAAATTCAAATTCAAATTCAATTTCAATTATCAATGTAATACTTATACCAGTATGAGGATAAGCTGCGGTGTCATTCCCTGTCCCCTTATAATTATGTATATTATATTTTACCTTTTCCGGCTGCTCGTATAAATGTAATCTAGGCAGTCACAGCTACTCCTCACTCCCCCCTCTCTCTGCTTGTTATGAGTATCTTTTTCTGTTGTTGTTGTTGTTGTTGTTGTTGTTGTTGGCTTATTAAATGATATGGGGCACGCTAAGTGCAGAGGGGAGTTGTGGCACTTACCTATTTCGGCGCTGACATGAGCAACAATTGCCAGGCAGAGCAACGGCAATAGCCATGTTCTTGTTCTTGTTGCTGCTGTTGTTGTTGTTGTTGTTGCTGCTCTTGTTGTTGCTGTTGTCCTGATTGTTGTTGCTGGTTGTCTCGTAAATCCGATTAGCGTTGGGTTTGAGGGCGATTGCGAGGGCGCTCTGGCAGGGCTGCTATTGCTGCCGCTGTGCTGTAAGCGTCTCAGCAACATGTTGCCAGTGTTTCAGATGTTGCCAGCTCGTCGTACGTAATGTTGTTGTTGTTCTCTTGCACTTGTCTTGAGAGCTGTTATAATTTGGGTTTGCTTTGTTTTTGGTTTTGTTTCTGTTTTTGTTTTTGTCTTTCGTTTGGTCTTGTCGCACTCACGCACATTCAAGGGAGGTGTTGCGGGTAGTGAAGTCAGAGGGAGGTTTCGTTCGTTTGTCAGTTGTACTACTTCTTCTACTTGTTGTTCTTGTTGTAGTTGTAGTTGTTGCTGTTGTCGTTGTCAGATTTCAGTTCTGTTGTTGCGTCGCTTTGGCATTTAGTTGATTTTTATTATGGTTTATTTCATAGATTTTCTTTTTGTGGTTTTCCTTTGAATTTGTTCTTGTTGTTTACAATTTCATTTCCTTTGCTTGGGCTTCACACTTGATGCTTTTACTTTTTGAAAACTTTGGTATTAAATTTCATTGATTGAACATTTTGCAATTGTGCTGCAAAGAGATTGGGAAAGAGAATGGAATGAAAAACAAATGTAGATTAATAGAAATATCATTGAAAATCTCTAAGCGCCCAACGGCAATCTGTGTTGATAAATATTTTGTCATGGAACTTCTTTTTAAAGATTTAAATAAGTTATTGCTTTTGCTTTTATTTACAAGGAATTTCAGTAACTGTTTTAAACTCGCTGCTTATTTATCTGCACTTAAGTTGTTTATTTATTTAGGTTCTTTCAGTTGCTTTTTTATATAATTTACATAATTTGTTAATTCAGTTATTATCGATTATCAAGTTGATTATATTTTATTATAATTATATCAATGATGCTATTATTGTTATATTATGAACTGCAATTTAATTATTAATCATCTTGTTAAGTAATATTTGCATTATTTATGTATATGTAATACAAGTATAACTTGCAATTGAAATCAATACGTGCCCCAATTTGTCAGCCACGTATTTGAATTTGAGATTAGGTGTTTTCCCGTTGACAAGTTTTTCCTGCAGCTGGGAAAATCAAATTTCACACGTGTTCCATTTGGCAATTGATACGATTTGAGTTGCTTTTGAAATAATTTCACATTTCCAATTATTTATTGAATTTGTGCCATGTTGTCTATCGGATGATAGCTGATGGATTTGATTACAGCAATTTGTGTTTTGTGTGGATTGCTTAACAGTTTCCAATGAAATTGCAAACTCGCAATAGATACGCATATTTCGATCTAAAACTGAATGTAAAAATTCGATTAGCTTCTGTGGAAACGTAAGCCTAATGAAGTGAACTCCTCAAAGAATTTCTGAATCGAATTGGCAAAGACCGAAACTTGTTTTATATTTCGCAACAAACAGCAATAAAATAAACAAAATAAGCAAAACCACCGCTGGGCAACATTGAAGTCAGTTTTATTGGGTTTTCTATAGTGGGAAAGTGGAAAGTGGAAAGGGGAATTGTGGGGAGAGAGAGAGAATTGGGATGCCCAATTTTCGAAAAGTATGCAGCAAAATATTTAACAATTTGTGGCTACTGTTTTCATAGCGAACTGTAAACGATGTTTGTCCAGTTGAAAATGAAATCTAGGGGGAGTGCTGGAGCAGTTGCTTATTGAGTTCGTTGAAGGCCATGCGAACACGCGGCGTATGCGCAATATTTGCCTTTGGCACTTGGCTAAGCGAACGAAGCGGGCAAAATAAATAAATAGAGGAGAGCAACAACAAACAAATAATATTAACCAAAAACTAAGCCAAAATGTTGTTGATGAAAACGTGACTGGACACATTGAGTGGAACGCACACACACCCACACACCCACACACCCAGACACACACACACAATCATAACAAGCACAAGCTGAAATACAAACACAAATACAAATACGACGTACTATATACTATATCAAACTTGGTCAATTTTCTGCTTTCTGGGGCACACAGTGGCCACCAAAAGTCAACTGCCAGCACTCCCAATGCTACGCTATTTATATACATATATATTTATATGAATATGTATATATATATATATATATATTTGTATATATTCTCTTATTTTGTGAGCTTGTTCTGCCTTGCTCTAATATTCAGTTGATGTTGGTTTATTGAAAACTTATTTCATCTTCTCATCACCGTCTCGCAAATATCTATATTGACATATGTATATACTCTGACTGTTTGCTTAATTCTGTCGCTTTGCGAATCGTTAAATTAAAGCAGACATTTTCTGTTTTTATACCGAGAATCACAGACGGAAATTACCTCATGCCAGCAACCAAATGAGTCTGTCATAAAAGTTGTCTTATGTCATATGAAAATTCATAAGACTGGCAAAATAAAAATATAATTCCAATTACTTTGCTGGCTTATAAAACGCGTAATGAGTATAATATGATTTTAATGATATATTAAAGGCTCGGTTATGTATCTTAATCTCTCACTCTCTCGCTGTCTGCAGTGACAGTCAATCATATGCAAATGGCTTCAGCCCGCATTTAAAAATGAAATTTGTTGTAAGAAGAATCAAAATAAAGCTACGAGTCTATGAAACACAATTTAATGTTTGACAGTCAAAAATAAAGGAATAATTGAGATTTACTTTAAGCTTCATTATGTTTCTCTATTTTAATTTGAATTCTGTTGCAAACCTCAAACAATAGATGGCGCCTGTAATTTCTTCCTAGAAACAGACAAAGATTGTTTAAATTAATGTTTTTATTTCATATTTGCATTGCGATTTCAACTGATATTTTTGATTTTGAATTCTCATTTCGTAGATTTGCATTGTTTTCCAACTGAAATGAGTTGATGGTTAACTTAGAATTGATAAATATACATTTCTTAGTCAAAAGTTATATTATTCACAATAGATTTGCATTGTTTTCCAACTGAAATGAGTTGATGGTTGATAAATATACATTTCTTAGTCAAAAGTTCTATTATTTACAATTCAATTAACTGCTGCTTTGTCCAATGCCAGCAACAGCTGTCTACCTGTCTGTCTGCCTGTCCAACAGCCTGTCGACTGCTGAGGCTATGAAATAAGTTATAAACTTTGCTTTTGTAACTAATCTTAAAGCCATTTGCTTTAAATGGCCGTCAAGCAGCGACAGGCAACTAACTAGCTGTCTATGCTGACTCTTCCCTCTCCCTGTCAAGCAACGACTGTGTGAAGACTCCGAGTCCTGGAAGTCCTTGATTGACAGCCGCTTTCGCTGCTGGCTGCCATTAATCAGCTTAAACAGCTGGCGCGTGCAAAATTAAAATATCTGTTTGGGGCGCCAAATGAAGTGGCATCAAATTGTATTCAAGGGTGGAGAAAGCTAAAGAGGAAAGGAGAAAGTCACAATAGTTAGGTGCGGGCCCAACACTCTCTACCCTTTCTATTGCGATAATTATTTTATTTGTCGTTCATTTCAATATTTGTTTAGGTGTTTTTTATGCTTTTGATTTGTGTGTTTTGCGTTTCATTTGTGATTTATTTTGGCCGCATAAAGTTGGCTTGTTAATCTCTTTTGCCGTGTCCTTGTGATCCTTTTAAAATGTTGCCTTCATTTTTTTTGTAGCTTCACATGAACTATGTGTGTGTTCCATGTAATTTCCCGTTATGTGTCCTTTCTTTCACACACACACACACACACATTCAAAGACACACACGTATTTGTTGTTTCATTTATTTCATTTCTCATTTCTTTTGCGACATTTCTTGTTTCATTTTGCTTCGCTTCTTGTCGATTTCATTGCTCTCTCTCTCTCTCATTCTCTCTCTCTCTCTACCTTTTGAGCATTCTTCTGGTTTCATTTCAGCTGCTCTCGCTTGGCCTTGTGGTCATTCAACTGTAAGCGAACATAGAACAGAGAGAAAAATACATAAAAAATTATTAGATTTTTCTTATACTTTTTTGTTCTTCTTTTTTTGCGCTCATATATTGTGTGTGTGTGAGTGTGTGTGTGTGTGTGTGTGGGAGAAGAGTGAAGAGAGGGAAATGCGTAGGTCGGACTAAATTGCTTTTGTATGCATATGCCGAATGCTTGGATGGCTGACTGGCTGGACATTGCTTGCCGTAACTCATATTAACACACACTAGCACACACATACGCACACACACACACCTACACACAATCGTGGGAAATTAGGCAGAAACATATTTAAGGCGATTTTCTTGATGAGATATCGTTTAATGGTTTGCTGTTTATCTTTGCACGTTCCTCTGCCCTCTAATGAACAGTCAGCAAGTCACAAAAACTTCAACTACTTTCCTGCTTACTTACTGCTCCCGCCCTTCCTTTCCACCCACTAGCTGCTACTCATCATCTTGCCATTATACTTGCTTCAAGGCTGAAAATGTGCTTCTGCTCAGCGTGGCATCAGAATGTCTGCATATTAAGTATACGCCCGCATGACATTACGTATACGTACTTGTTAAATTGCCACTGATAAACAACAACAACAACAGCAACAACAGCAAGAGGAAGAGGAAGTCGCAGATGAACAACCAGCGCAATGGGACACATTTTGTGGCAAGTAAACATTCCAAGGCTTCTTGAACTTGCGCTCTCTCAAGCACATGGGGGAACAATATCGATGAGATACAATAAATTTATTGGGCAATAAACTTTTAAATCATGAATTGAAAGTTTGCTTTGTGGTGTAGCCACATGATGCCATCGCATGAATGTAAATCGAGGCTTGATAGTGGGAAGTTTCCCACAGCTAAACGAATGTACTTAAGCTATTTCATGGTGTCTCTTTCCCCACCAACAAATCATTATGAATAACTGAGATATTTCCATGCTTTTCTGTGGACAACATTCAACTACTCAGACAGAGTTTACAGTCGCTTTCACAGTTAGTTATTCCTTATCAATGCCGAGCCCATTTGACGGCACTAAACGGTTCATTAAGACGCCTGGCAATTGCCTGGGAAAGTGCCAACAATGAGCAGAGAAATGACACTTAAATGCTTGCAGAGAAATCATTTTCCATGATCAAGAAATGCTTCAGGTAAATGCAAAAAGGTAAACTGTGCCTCGACTTCTTACTCGCACAAGTATTTAGCTTTTGTTTTAATTAAACAGCGGCGAGTGGAGCCATAAATCTTTAGCGGGTGTAACTATAAATATGCTTAGTTGTGAGCTGTGAATTGTGAGTTATGTTTATGGCTTTGGAAAGCGTCGAACGAGTCGACGACACGTGAGTCGCGCATTAAAAATGGCAATTTTGTTGTCGTTTCTGCTCGCTGGCACTTTCATAATTTGCACAATATTTTAAGAGATGAGACACTGGCGGGATCAGCAACAGCAACAACAACAACACAACTCACTGACCATATTGTTTATGGCCAGGACGAGTGGCTAAGCCAAAAGCTTTCGCCATTGGCTTATTCTGTGCTCTCGCTGCGACACAAAGACAAACCCATAAAAATGTCGCAATTCATCAACGGCGCTAAGTAGTTTCGTATTTTATAACATTCAGCGGGAAACATTCAGCGGGAAACATTCAGCGGGAAGTAGACAACTCTCTGTCAACATATTTACCATGAAAAAGTTCTATTTTTTGGGCATTTAGTGTGACCTCAGTGAGTTTTTACTTTCCGAAGTGGATAATGCAGTGTTGATCTCAGTTTGGCTGCCAAAATGCTAAAAATACAATAGTTGCTATTAACTAAAACTTAATAATCACATTTAAGATTCAGTTTAGTCTCTTCTCTCTCAAAGCTTATATAAAATTATAATATTTTAAAGCTTTATTGTTGGTGAGAGAAAGAGAGAAACGCTTTTCAAAGGAATCAAAGCAACTACTTTGCTGAGCATTAGTTTCTCATGAATTTTAAGCTCGAACCTGGCCAAAAATTAGCATAATGCCCACATAGATGAGTGACGTCAATGCTGGCAGACAACATCTTAACAATATGAATATTTAAGATTGCCTCAGAGCGAAAGACAAACAGCGCTGTCAAAATATGAAGTCAACTGGAAAATTGTAATTCAAAGCAGCGGAATTATTTGATTGCTTATGAAAGCGCAAGTTCTGGAAAAACAAAAGCAGAAGTGAAAAGAAAAGAGCTTAAAGCTTTAATGTACTTTCACAGCAACTTACTTTGAAATTAAATGAAAGAGAGTGCGAGCAAATTAGCAGCGAAGAGCTTTAAGATTAATCAAGAGCTTATCAAAATGAAAGCTCCTGCTTACAGCTTTCGTGTGCTTTTACAGCTGCCCTTACTGCAAATTAGTGATACATTAATTGTGCCAAGCTGTCTCTTAAAAGCATTTTAAGCTTCAACATTGTCAGTCAACTGGAAAATTGTAATTCAAAGCAGCGCAATTATTTGATTGTTTATAAAAGCGCAAGTTCTGTAAAAGCAAAAGCTGAAGCGAGTAACAACGAACAACCAAGAGCTTAAAGCTTTAATGTGCTTTCACAGCAACTTACTTTGAAGTTACATGTAAGAGAGAACGAACAAGATGAGCAAAGAGCTTTGATCATTAATCGAGAGCTTAACAAAATAAAAGCTCCTGCTTACAGCTTTCGTGTGCTTTCACAGCAACTTACTTTGAAGTGAAATTGAAGAGAGTGCGACCAAATGAGCAGCGAAGAGTTTTACGATTAATCAACAGCTTATCAAAATGAAAGCTCCTGCTTAGAGCTTTCGTGTGCTTTTGCAGCTGCTTTTACTGCAAATTAGTGATACATATATTGTGCTAAGTTGTCTCTAAAAGCATTTTAAGCTTCAACATTGTCAGCTTCTATTATGTTTATGTACTTTTAAATAATGTTCTACTCTCTCTCTCTCACACACACACACACACACACACCACGCACACACGCATGCACGTCGAAGAAGAGGTCCCATTTGGCTGCTTTATGCGCAACATGCGTCATAAATTCCAAAAGTTTTAATTGACTTGCCAACAATTAACCGAGCCATGGCAGCTTGGACTCATAATCAACAAGGCAACAACTTAAACAATTTGCCATACTCGCTCGTACAGCTCTGCCCTAGTCCAAAACAAAATGGCGTCGCTGCGCATCGCTTGTGTTGACAGAAATTAACAATATTTTCACATATATATGTATATATATATATGTATATATATGTATATACATAAATTTCTATCGATGGAAGAGTCAACAAAGTCCAAATACGCGCCAAAGTGTCAGAGAAGCTTTTAAAAAATTTCGTGCCATGGTTTTGTACTTGCTTTCCTCCCTACCACCCTCTTTTTCTCTCTCCCTCTCTCTCTCTCTCTTTCTCACTGTTTTTCAGCATTTTATTAAATGCATTTATAGCTTTTTTTAGCGGGTTTTTTGTTCAATGTTTGTTGTTGTCGTTGCGGCTGCCGCTTTGAAAAGCTCATGCATTTCAGTTTTTCAGTTTTTTATACTGTTTACGCCATTTAAACTTTATTGTTGTTGTTATTATTGTGTGCTGTGGCAAGACAGAGACAGCAACTATCAGTGTATGTGTGTGTGTGTGTGTGTGTGTGTGTGTGTGTGTGTGTGTGTGTGTGCGTGTGGATAGACATGGCAAAAGTGAAATGGTTATCGCGCTTGTTTGATTTAATTTATTGGCTTAGCGCCATTGTGGCCTGATGTGCAACACTTTACACAGAACACTCTGCTTCTTTCCCCTTTTCCTCTTCTCCCTCTTCTCCCCCTTGAGCGGTGTGCGATGTATGGGACTCTGCGGGGGCTGGGGGGCATTCTGGCTGCCCTGAAGTGGCTTTTTGGGAGGCCAACAAGCGCTTCCAGTCAATCTACTCGACGCTCGACTTTACAGTTTGTTGCATGTTGTTGAGTTTTTTGTAGCTCGCACTTTTTATATGATTATGCTGCGTTTTTTCCACCACATACCCTGTAGGTTATCTACCTAGAGTGGGGTACATTAAAGCTATAGAATAAAGCTATAGCTATAGTATATAGAGTTGTTCAATCTCTTTGTAGTTAAGTAACTCAGAGGGGAGCAGTTATACAGGGTATCTCTCAGTCGTTCACTTGTAATTTGCGCTTGCTGACATTGTTTTCGTTTTGTGCACTCGCTGTTGGCTCTGATAAAAGCTGCTGATTGTTGGCCATGTCTTGTGGGCTCTGGCCGAGACTCGTTTGTATTTATATGTTGTTGGCCAAAACGGGGCAGCTGTGGTAGCAACATGGCCGGCACTTTCGGCTCGAAAGCAGTGCAGTTACCACAAAATATATTTAATGAAAAGAACGACAGTGGTTGTTAACAATATTTGTTAACGACAAACTTGAAAATCTTGTGGACTGAATAAATGAATAAATGAATTATTTCTTTATTTATTTATTAATCTTTATTTTCTCTTTTATCAAATCCATTTGAAGCTGCGTATTTTCAATGACATTTGCAACCCTTACAACGGGAACAATCATTTGTAATTTTCACGCTTCCTTCGACGGTCGAAGAGAACCACAAAACCACCACAAACAACGCCCACAATTTGCTCAATAGAACAATGTGCAAATCATTTGCACGGAAAGCAAACAAGAACAAGAATACGTCAGAAGTGTGCTATTTGTGGTGTGGATTGAATAGATACCCTGTAGGCAAATATAAGAGGGAGAGCAGTGACTGTTTATAGCGAAACAATCAATAAGCAGATCAATCAGCAGAGATTAAAGGCAGCTGAAGCTGGGTACAGGGTATTTGCTTGTCTGATATTGAGACAAGCTTATACTGCTCGTATTCTGATTAATATACTTAAAGTGAGCAGCTTAAAGACATCAAAAGTTGTTTAGTCTACCGTTTAACTGGTATTACTGTTTACAGAGTATCTGCTCGTCGCCCCTCTAAACACCAACCCCCAAGAGCAATTGTCAGCTGCGTAATGGAAACTGAAATCAAAACAAACAAAGTTCTTTTAACTTTGAAGCAATCGAATTTCTTCCTCAATCACATGCCATAAATTATGCAATGATAACGCAATTATTTCATTTCAATTTGTTGCAAGCCATCCAATGTGGCAGCGATTGTTGCTGTGGCATGAAGACTTTGTTCTATGCTATGTTTTTGGGATTTGGGCTTGGGACTCTCGGCTTTAATTCGAATGGGAAACGCACTTAGGAGCTATTTACGTGGCATACATAAAGGCGGCGCTCTCATTTGCCTGCCTCAAACTCACATGTCACATGCATTGAAAGTTTGATTCGACACCGAAAAGACGCCAAGTCACGCACACTCCTCAGATGTGATGGAGGGTGGTGAAGAGGGGGGGGACATATCACAAGTTGCCACACAGAGACACATGTCAAAGAAGGGGGGGTGTGTTTGCCAGGCTATTTGCTTGCCCTTTTTTGACATTTGCTGCCAAAGTTGATATTATTAATTTACAGCGCGTAGCTCGGGCTCAGGCGCTGTTGGTATGTGGTATGCCACACGCATTTTCCTACCACTTGCCACATTTATCGGCAAGTTTGTCACCCCGCCAGAGAGGGAAAATGCCGCCCACACACTTACACACACGCACACACGCACACACTGAGCGAGGGCTATAATCATAAAATCATTTTATTGCGCTGGCAATTTCATTATTTAGGATTTTAATGTAACTTCTCCCCGTTGGATTTGATTGTTGCACATCTCAAGTTTCCCTCCGCTGGCCAATTGTCCAGGCAATTGACTGGAGCCTTATATATATATATATATATATATTTATATATTTATATATCTGCATATATATAAACGCTAATTGGGCGTTTGTTTGAGCTTGCAGCAGATAAAACTTTCTGACTAATTAATTTGCTGAAACCCATTTCATTTATTGTCCGCAATTCTCAAACGTGTGCTTAACACAACTTTGCGTGTTGCAAGTGTTGCAAAAAAGTGGGGCAAATGGGAGAGAATCTAAGCAAGGAAAGAGGACTTTGAAATACCCTGTGATTTGATTGAAGATACCCTAACACAAGTGCACAGAAGCTTGCAGTCAATTCTAATTGCTTAGAGAACTCTTGAAGTAGCAAACGAGCAACTTGCTTACTATGAGCGCTAGATGGCGCCAGTGCTGCCTTTCCAGGCTCACACTAAGGCAGAGAGTCAATTGAATAGCGCTTTGCACATGACATTGTGATGACTTTCTTACATCAAAATGTTACATTTATTTGCAGAAATTTATGCTACCCATTTGTTAACAATTTGCAATGGTCAAAGGTCAAGCAGGTAAGCTGGTTAAGTCTGGGAGAAATGGCTTAAATGGCAAATTCAGACAAGTCCCTTGAGCTGTGAGGTGTGAGGTGTAAAAGCAGCGAGAAAAAGGTTCGTGGTGTGACTTTTGGTTAGTTGCACATAAATTTAGATTAGCAAAGGTAATACTCATATGAGTGTACTCATACTTGTATGTGAATGTGAATGGGGATGCATGCCTGACGTAAATTCATCAGCATATATCAACGCACACCATCTAGAACTGAAGCCAAAGCTAAATCTAAAGCCAAAGCATAAAAACAAATAAATAAAATGGCGTCAAAGAAAATGCTAAAATACTGAAATGAAAATGAGAAAATGAGAAGTAAAACAAATAAATAAAGCAAGCATGTGAAATGTTTCGTGTGTGGTTAACAATTTGCGTGTTTTCTCTTATCCCTTTTGGTCCCCTTTGGGATAACAGCTTACATGTGAAGAGAGCCACTTAACAGTTGCACACGCTTTGCAACACTGCCACACAGTGTTGCACAAATCGCAACGCCATATTTGGCTCCATAATATAGCATTTCACGCTGAAATAACTTCAATTGCTTGCATGTGGCAAGTGGCAAGTGGCAAGTGGCATTGCCAACATGTCGCGACATGTTGAACAATAGAAAACTATGCTAAACAGACTGCTCGACTAGCAGATATGCTGCAAATAGGCTTTGAAGTAAATTTTAAAATGGATTTGGTAAAAGTTATATACCCAGCTGGCGTATGTTGTATGCTGGGTATAGCAAAGTCGACATATGGAGGCCAGACAACCGGGCAGACCTTAAAACAATGCGCCCAAACGCAGACAACAGAAAGTCCATACATGAGCAATGCTCCGATGCGAATGCGAGCCAAAAATATGATGATGCATGGACGTCAGACGTCAGACGTGAGGCCAGACGCCAGACGCCCAGACGCTGCAACTGGCAGGACCCCTCGCTTGTTTGGTCCACAAACAAAGGGAGCTCCGTCAGCAGTAGTAGCTCCCAGTTGCAGCTGCAGACAGTCGGCAAATAAGCAGCGAGGAAGCCGGAACAACAAAACAAGACAAGAACCAAACAAAAAACATAAAACATAAAACAAATAACAAAAAAACAAAAAACAAAAAACAATTTCAGCAACTGAAACTATTTCCATTTCGTCAAATGCGAACAGCGCCAAAACATCATCATTATAGAGCGAGCATCTGAATTTATGACACATGTCCCGGGCTCCTATGAAGAATATCATTTTTACTGTGTGTGCTATCTTCCCCTCACCCATCTTTAAGTAGGGGGCGTGCTTCGGCGGCTCCTGCGCCTTTGTTTATGCAGCAATTTATGACATGCAAAGCAGAAGCAAACACATGACAAGGACAATGCCCAAACATGGTCGACCTCTGGTAATACGCTGAGCAAATATTTAAGCGGTTGGGCTTATGCTAAAAACAAGACAGATCACAGAGCTCATATCTGTGGCGGTCATCGAGGGGGCACAGGGGGTCAGTGGTGGGTCGTGAGTGTCAGAGCCATTAATATTTTTATTAGGTTTACCCCGAAATGTTATAACGATTGCATATGCTGGACAAACGTTTCACTCTGTTGATGTTTAATTAGTTACACGAGACAGACACAAGGATATACCACACACACACACATACATGTGTGTACACACCCACACACACCCACACAGCTGACATTAACACATTGAATATGACAAGCGCATTAATTGCTTTTTTATTTGCTCGCTTTATCGTTGGATCCAACATTGTGTAAGCGCATTTGAAATCGATTTAGTTCATTATAGTTCACCTCGGTCGATAAACAGAGTTAAAGCCACTAATTAAAATCGATACGAAATTGAGGTGCGGCAATTAATAAACTGATGCCTGGACATTATTGCTCTCCAGGGTCACTTGAATTGACACAATGTCAATCATTATAAGTGCTTGCACCTGGGCTGGGTACCTTGTGCCTATGATTATGCTATACTACTCATTTAATCAAACATTTGTGCTATAAAGTGGTAATAGTAAAGTGAGCAATAAAACAACTAATTCTTTATTGTTTGCAATGAAAAAGAACAATGGAAATCTGCATTTATAGCACCATTATACTGATTTAATTTAGAGGTCATCTCTGTGTTTTATCCAAGTTATTTTCTCTTGTTATTACTGCTAAACATATAAAGATTTAGCTAAGAAATGAAAGAGATATGATTTCAGGTTTAGTACCGCTAATAAGCAATGAACCTTGTTCACTTTATTTAAGTACATATCAATAATATTTGGAGCATTATACATTATACTCTTCCAATTTAGAAGTCTTCTCTGGTCTATACTCTTCCAATTTAGAAGTCTTCCCTGGTCTATACTCTTCTAATTTAGAAGTCTTCTCTGTGGTTTATCTAAGTTTATTTAAGCCTTAGCTAAGAAATGAAAGAGAGATCAGCCTAGGTTTAGAACTGCTAATAACCAATGAACATTGTTCACTCTATTTAAATATATATTAATAATATTTGATGCATCCATTCACATTATGAATTATTAAGTGAAACTTAGCTGCATAGCAAATGTTAAGTAAATATTTCAATCGATTAATGTGCTTTGTCAGCTCCCGAATACCCTACTGCTGTCAACCCTATTGTGCTCGAGTCCTCTACAATAATTTGCCAATCATTATGCAGTTGCTGCTGGGCGTCGTCAGCTGAATTGCAAAAAAGGGAAACTCACGCCGCCAGCTGTTGAAAGCACTTTGATAAAGAAAATATTCCCAGCAATCAAAGGACAAACAATAGGAGGCAGGCGACACTGTTATTAGGTGGCTTTCGGCTGAAATGCAGGGGGTAGTAGGTGCCGCGGGAGTTAGGGAGCTAGGGGGAGTTCTGAGTATGAGAGAAACCAAAAGAAATCAAAATGCGCGCTTTTAAATGTTAATTCTGGAGGGAGAATGAGAAGACTGTGTGTGTGTGAGTGTGTATTGTGTGTGTGTGTTTGCTGGCAAGTGTTTTGTGTGTTTCCTTTGCATAAGAAATGCGCTGCGAATTCTTAGTGGCGTCAGGTGAAGACGGCGAATCGCCAGAGTGTTTATCAAAGCTTTTGTTTTGTTTGGCTTTGAGAGCAAATCAAATGAGAGGAACGAAAGAAAACATGCAGAGTACTACAGAGAATTCGGGCATTAGATACAAATACTTGTACTTATTGCTGGCTGTAGACCAAGTTAACTAAATGCTGTGCAGTCAGGCCGTAAGTTTGAACAAGTTGCAGGGCAACGAATGAAGTAAAGACGAAGAAAGCAACACTTGACCCCAGCCAGTTGACCTTACTCATGCGCTTGATTGATTGCACAAACGAAATGGAATACAGAAAGTAAACTAAACGACCTGTGGCCAGGACAGGTGAGGAGAGAGTTCAGCTTGGAAGCATACCATCTGCAGGTATGCTACAAATTGTACCTTGCCTTCTCCATGATTCCCAATCAAAAATCAACTTAACTCGAACTTGAGTTTCCTGGCTCTTTCGAGCTGAGAGTCCAGTCTTGTAATTGTAACAAATGAAGCGAGTACTCGGGAATTTTTCATATGGAAAGCCAAAGCCAGGCAACCCGCTCTCTTCGCCTCTCCCCTTGGCCCACCTCGTGCCACCCTCCTGGCAGGGCAGGTCCTTCAGCTTGTGGCTGTGTAATGAAGTCGCCATTGAGTTTTCAAGTTGTCTGACTGATGATTTGATTTGCTTCGTTTGCTTTTCAATTGGCCAACCTATGATATGCATTGACCGGGTGAGGGGGGATGGAGAGAGTCTAAATTTTACAAATTTAATTGCATTTCACTTACGTTTCCAAGCCCAAATCTCATTTGGCATTTGCATAAATCCATAAAATAGCAAACATCCTGATTGCAAACACTACACGGTCATTCGATGGCGATGTGAGCTTGTATTTGCATATGATTTATAATTTCAAATGTACATTACATAATAATGTATATGAGCGAGACTGTTTGGCATAAATTACATTATTTATTATTGTATTTTGTTTTGTTATGTATTTTTGTTTTTACATCCATAAATTATGCTGTATTTTGCGTATTTTCCAAGATGATTTCAATGCATTTTTCAACAAAAGCTTTGATGGCAATGCATTACTTTTTTATTCTATCTGTTTATTGTTTGTTTTAATTAATAGTTGTGATTTATTAGAAACGTATTTGTTTATATACTTAATTAGCTGCGCTTTCCAATCGAATTGCGTGCTATTCAAATAGTTAAATATTTATATAGTGTCTCTTGCTCATTTATTAATTATTTCGATTGTTTGCCTTCAAATGCGAACAAGGGAATTAATTTATAAATTTTGTATGCGTTCATTAATACAAATTTATAAATTGTTATTATTTATAGATATTTACATCTATTTTCCTACTCTTTCTTTCTCCTTCCTTCGCCTAAATCATAAGCTGTTCTCTTCGCTTTGCGTTTTCCTTTCCCGCTTCTTAATCGTTCTCTTCCCCTTATTATCCCATCTGCCCCAAAAAAAACTTAAGCCGAAACTCATTTTTCTCAACTAAAACACGGCCTAAATGGTGAATTGTGGCCCGGCTTAGGATGGCTCCAGACCCACTTGGCTCCCATTGCACGTAACGCACATTACACGCACCTCAGCAGCCCTCCCAACGTCCTCCTCCTTCCTCCTTTCGTCCTTTCCCAGCGCCTCTTTCCCCTCCTTGTCACATGTGCAACGGCGCGTATAATTCGCAATTTAAATTTTCAAAATAATGTTGTAGACAGCACAACATTTTCTTTTTTGTTTTGTTTGCGTATTTAAATATTTAACGCAAAGCAAAAATGCAGAGAAATAAGCGAAAGAAGAGAATAAATAAACGAAAACATGTAAAAAGCCGTTAAAATGACGTTAAGCCACGGCGAGAAATGAAATGCAACGTTGCCCTTTATGAGTCGCCTCACGCACAGGCCGAGTGAGACAAAAATGCGAGCAGGGGTCAGCCATTTAGGCAAGGCGAGGCGAGGCGAGGTGAGGCGGGGCCAGGCCAACTGGTTAACTGGTCAAATGGTCAACTGGTCAACTGGCCAACTGGCCAGCAGGCCGGTCTGCTTGTCCGTCAGTCAGGGGGCAGGTCAGGTTACCATCAGGCGGCACACGTGCACTTGTCTCTCGCTCTGCTCCAGCAGCTCTCGGAGCAACCATCGCAACCATCCTCAGCCATCCTGAACTGAACCATTGCAGCCGTTGTCATTGTCCGCGTCGTCGCATGTGGTCATTAAAGGAATTTCCGTTGTGGTCATCGAACCGTAAATTAAAATGTGAACACAAAATGTGACCGTCTCTTGGTTTCACTTGTTTTTCTTCTCGTTGTTGTCGCTGCCGCTGCTGCTGGTTGAGGGAGGATTCGCTGTAGCAGGAGGACGCGCCACAAAAATGTTACGTGTGTTAAAAATAATAATGACAAAAAACTTGTTTGGTTTGATTCTTGATGCAGGCTGAACCTGCAAATGCAATAGACAGACCAGCAGAACGAGAAAACAGGTGGCTCTGATAATTCTCTACTCCACTTTATTTGCTTGGGGAGGGAAAATGAAATTGGAATTGTTTATGTTTATTTCTTGGTATTCTATCACGATTGCTCAGCGTAATCTATTTAGCTCATTTGCATTCATTAGCTAACCAACAAGTCTTCACTCGCCATTAACTTGTTCTTGCTCAACTTTTCACTGAATGCTGTAAAACATTCAAACTTATTTTCACCTGTCACTTTCAATATGTTGATATTTGTTGAATTTATTGCTTGACTCCGTCACGTTGTCATCGTTTTCATATTGATGCTTTTCCAGTTGTTCTGCTGTTCTGCTCAGTGGCCAAAGTGTCATATGTAGGCAACATGTCAGTGCGATATATAGCCTGATTTATGGCAATATATATCGCACATAAATATATATATATATATATATATATATACCCCGCATATGCTCGTCATTTTGACAACACATGCAACAGCTTAGTTGAGTTTTCATCTCCAACGAGTAACAGCCAACAGCAGTTGTTGTATATACATTTAGATATATATATACATATATGTTTATATGTGTATAATTTATAGAACTGACCGATTTTACTTCAGATAATTATTGTTGTTGCTGCTGCTGCCTCATTGTCTGATCTACGCAGATCAATTGGTAGCGTTAACAGTTAGTCTGCTAAATAAATAGTATTTACAGCAAACGTATTTATTATATGTACATATTGTGCATACGTATTGCCAGGCATGACACATTTTTCGCAAAATTAGGAACAACTACAACAACAACAACATTGACAACGACAACTAAAAATCGTTGCGCGCTATTTTTAAAATTGTTAGCGGCTATGATATAATTTTGCCGATCTGCTTAGCAGGCGAATCATACACACATGCACAACATATATACAGATCTATATACTATGCAAATATATATAAACATTTTATTTTCGTTTTCGCTTAAATATTTTCAACATTTGCTCATTTTTCGAACAAAAAATAAATAAATAAATATACGAATAACACACATAATTTTATATAGTTTTCTTTTATTATGTTGCTGTTGTTGTTGTTCTGTTTGTTGTTGTTGTTGTGGTCGTCTTTGACAACAGTTTTATGCCTTCGATTTACTTTTAGCTGTGACATAAATTTATGTTTAATTTTATCGCAGAATTTCGTTTTCATGTGAGTAATTATTAATGCTCCAAGGCAAACATAATGCAAAAGGTCGCCCAGCTAATTTATTCAATTCCTTGAAATATTTTCACGCTGAAAACATATTTTCCTTTTTATATATTTAGCTGATTTTCCAATGCACCGGAAATTCTTTTCAAGGGCAAATTGTGTTGTGCTGGCTTCTCATAGAAATCAAGTGAATAATTGGAATATTTTCTTAATTTTACATTTTTTTCTTGTATTTATTTTAGCTTTATTATTTTATTTAATTCTTTGAAATTGTAATTTATTCTTTTTACTCATTTATGGAATCAATATGTTATAAATAGTCTCAGTTATATTATAAAAACTTTTCTATTCGTTAAATAAATCAATTTTAAATTAATAATATATCAGTGATAGTTTTTATATTATTCATTTTTATATTATTTTTATATTATTCATTCTTTCTATTTATTGTATTGTATATCGTTTATGCTTAATATTACTTATATATTTTATTTTATTTATTTATTTTGTATTCTTTATTTCCATTCTTTAAGATATTCAAAGAATTCATATTTCAAATTTATTTATATATTTATTTTTCATTTATTTTATTTTATATATCATTTATAATTTCATTTCATAATTTCCTTAGCTTTTCAGATCTTTCTCTTGACATTTCTTTCGCTTACTTTCACATTTCCTTCGCATTTATACTGAGTATTTCTGTGCATAGCTCAACATTTAAATTTATATTATTTCTTGTTAGTTCACACGCGCGCTGATTACTGCCAATTGTTGTTTGGTTGCTGCTGTTGGCCAGGCCAAAAGTGACAACAACGTCAGAGACACAATTCGATTCGAGTTGCTTTTGTTGGTCGTGAAGGCGAGCGAAAGAGACGCGCGCGCTTTGGGGAATCGTCCACGTACTCGACGCACGACGTTCAAAATGAAACTGAAATCCACTTGACGGACGAAAAGGCAGCCAAAGCCAAAGCCAAAGAGCCAAGGCAGCAACTGCGACGGCGACGGCGACTGCGATGGCGACTGCGACTGTGATGCCGACAACAAACAACGACAGCGACGCTGGCAGCAGCAACCGGCAGCAGAAGCAGCAGTAGTAGCAGCAGCAGCAGCAGAAAAGCCACCCCTAAGTGGCTGCCGCGCAAAATGTTGCCGGCTGCGTTGGCGTTCACGTTGGCGCTGACGTCGGCGTCGGCGTCGACGCTGGCACTGGCGCTTTCGCTGTTGTCTTTGCCGTTCCCTTTGCTTTGTCTTACAGCTGACGTCGACGTAACGTCAGCTACACTGTGGCCGTCTCGCGTGTTGGTCAAGTGTTTTTGGGCGCAATCGACCGCTGTAGCCACAAAGAGGCATGCCACATGTTTCCCGTCTTTTGTAGACTTTTTCCGTTGTTATTATTGTTGTTCGCATTGTTGCTGTTGTTGTTTTTGGTGCGACTGTTCTACTATAAATTTGACTTTGGCATCTGCGAGCAGTGTTTCCTTTTTGGCTGGATTTAGAATTGCTCATTGTTGTTGTTATTATTATTTGTTGGCCCGGTTTACATCTGCGCATAATTTGATTACTTGATCTTACGTTGTTGTTGATGAAACATGTTTGCTTTTATAGCCTGAATTCAATTGTTGGCTATAAATTTATACGCAAACAGTTGTCCGAGTAATTGACGTGTGGGCTACGAATTGAGATTTACATGAATACGCGCCGCATTCAAGATACTAATACAAACACTTGTTTCTTGGCCAACAACGTCAAGTACATTAGCCAAAAAAATACAATTAAATTCAAAATACAGCAATTAACTGAGCCTACGATGTAGTTGCTTGTGTTTTCTCAGTAAATTATATGTATTTGTAGTGTTTTATTTTTATTTTTAGACTATGAACTAAAAGTTCAAAGTCTATTAGGTTTGACGAAGGCGAAATGTGCGTAACAGGCAGAAGGAGGCGTGGCAGACCCTATAAAGTATATATATTCTTGATCAGCATCAACAGCCGAGACGATATAGCCATGTCCGTCTGACCGTCTGTCCGTCTGTCCGTCTGTATGAACACCTAGATCTCAGAGACTATAAGAGCTAGAGTAACTAAATTTGGTGACAACACGTGTTTAGTTTGCAGGCAGATCAAGTTTGTTTTAGATTTTTGCCACGCCCCCTTCCGCCCCCGCAAATCGAAAAAAAACGTATAACTGAAGCTACCGACTTTAGATTTAATTCAGATTTGGCACATATGGAGAATATCCCGTAGCGGACGTTTTCTGAAAATTTTAGCACGATCGGATCATAAACATAGAAGATATTAGAATTAATGATCACCATTTTCATGGCACCTCTGCGGCCAAAATTGCCGCACAGGCGCGGGTTCGAATCCCACTGCTGACAATTCCAAATTACATTTTTTAATAATTTTAAATTAATTACTTTCATTTTATACATACATATATTATTAATTTTGCCTTATTTGTCAGAAAATGTTTAGAATTTAAAAGAAAGCAATAACCAAATTTCGTTAGAAATTCGTATACATATATGTATATATATGACAAATGCAAAAACTCGTGCTGTATATGTATTGACGTTGCCGACTGCGCAGTATGTAAGGTGGTGGCTCAAGCTATAGGACGTACGATTTGCGTGTGAGAGGTCTGCGGTTCGAATCTCGGTGCGACCCAAACTAAATTTTTATGTTTTTAAAATTTTATAAAAGCAATATATATGCACAAGACGCGTTTTTAACCACCAATTGATTTGTCAGCATAGTTTTCATAAGCATCTCAGTAAAAACAGACGCGCGCTGTACAGTTACAGTTATACGTGTATACATAGCAACGCGCAAAAAAAGTAACGGTTGTTTGTTTTCCCTTTCGCTCTTGCGCGTTCACTCACTATTGCTGCTCTCTTCCAAGAACGAACGATAATGAGTTGAACATTGCTTAAGCTTATTTGGCTTTAAATTAGTTTTATATTTGCTTTATTTTTTTGCTTTCCCCGATTAGTTCAGAGTCTACCACAGACGTTGTACGACTGTAGCTGCCTGACTTGTTATTTATGTTTTTCTATTAAAGCATTTTTAAACGTTTCAAAAACTCACTAGAGGTTCTTTTATAGGAATTTATAATATATAAATATGTTAAATATGTTAACTACAACTTAGAAATCACTCTCTACAAAATATTAATAATTTCTCTTTATGAAAAATACATTTTAACGTTTTAATATATGTAAATTGTAATTTCTTGTAAATATTCTCAATCTTTTTATTGTAATTATCCTATTACACATATTAAACAAATAATTTAGAATTTATTAAATTCAATTAGACAATTCATTCACTTTAAATTTAAGTCTTAATACATAATATATATTAAAACTTAGAATATATATTATTATTTATATTATATTTATTTATTTATATGTTTATTATTTATATTATATTTTTATATTATATTTTTTACATATGTATTATATATATTATTATTTATATTATGCCTATTTATCTATATATTTCCATTTATATATTCATATTTATCAAAATTATATGATTTATGTTCAGGAAGTTGAATAACTTAAAAGTTTTGTTATTTCTAAGTTCGAAAGAGAGGAAACAGTCTTTAATCGCACTAATCAATTAAATTAATCAATCAATTTCAATTGTATAAACGTTTACATATTTTATTTTGTATACATATTTCTGTGTTATTGTCAGAAGCTGCTAAAAATGGATATTTGCTATGATGATTTACACCAAATTAGAATGTTTGGTTTATATTTGTTTCTAGAATATTCTCATTACAGTATTTGTAGTCTTATTTCTTGTATTGTAGTTCTTCTGTAGATCAGCTAGAAATTCTAGTAATACTACAAACAGTACCTCAGACACATTATTATACACAGATCCAGATATATACACGCATATATTGACTAAGCCATTAAGAAACGGCATAAATCTGAACAGCCAAAACATTTGCACAACAAAATGTGCTCAATGAACTACAAATTGACTTGTGGAAGCGCCTTTCCCTCCCGAGAGCAGCAACTGTTTGAAAACGATTTGAAAACGCACGGAAACCTCCAAAAAGACAAAGAAGAGGCAAGAGCGAAAGACAAGCGCAAAGGCAATGGCAATAGCAAAGGCAAAGGCAAAGGCGAAAGAGAAAGAGAATGGCAAAAGAAAAAGCTGGCCGGCGGCCAAAACAAAAGTGCGCACGTAGATAAACCCAGATACTCTACACGCGGATAAGTCTACACAGTTGAGAGAGCAAGAGAGCAGCTGGGCGCTTTGAGAGCGGCGGCTTCGCTGTAGGCGTCAACAGCGGCAGTGGCAGCGGCAGCAGCAGCAGCAGCAGCAGCAGCTGTGAAGGCATCGGCGAATGAGCGTAGCAAAACAAAGACGGCAAAAAGCGGCAGCGTCTTCTTGTATTACAAAAGGTGGCGGCAAAACTGAGGCAACGCCGTCTGACACCTGTGCGTGTGTTTCTCCCTCTCTCTCTCTCTCTCTCACTCTCTATACACACAGCTCGTTTATTAATGAGACATGAGGCTGCCGCTGCTGCTACTGCCACGCGCCCTCTCGTTGGTGGCAGGCAGGTGTCTGCACAGGTAACAGAGGCAACAAACTCTTCTCTCAGGTATCGCATCCAATGCGATCCGCTGTAGCCCTCGTCTGGGTAATTGAGTGTGTTGCCGACTGTTTTATTATTTATGTATTTTCATTTTATTCGCTATCGCTTGCTGCCCCTTTCTGTTATTGTTTCTCTCTCTCTGTCTCTCCCTCTCTCCCGGTCATTCATTCCCCTCGCTTGCCTTGCTTAATCCTGGCAACTGGCCATGCAAAGCAGATGCTGAATACTCTGGTGCAGCGTCCGAATTCAATACGCTTTCCTCTTGGCCATCATCCGAGCAGCTGTTGAGTGTTTTCCTTATTTTTTTCGTATTTGTATTTTTTATTGATTTCATTGCATTTAACTGTGGTAACAGGTGTTGTTGGCCCTATAAGTGTGTGATTGAGATGCTTAACAGCAAAACATCTGAGCCAAAAAAGAGTTTACCGACTCTGAAATACTCTGTTTGTCTTATCTAGGCCAAGTTGAAGTTGGTTAATGCATACAACTTGTTAGTACAAGTAATTATTACAAGATTCAATTAGAGACTAAAGAAAGTCAAGGTCAATAATCAGTAGAATGTACAAATGACTCCGCTCGACTAGCATTTACCTCGTAATAACAAATTCAACAACATGAGAATAAATAGAAAACCCGTTCAACTCTCTGAATTCACTAATTGAATATGCCTAACGAATCAGGAAATAAGAACTGAGACAGCTGCAAACAACTTGTAAATTGCGAACGATAGATGGCGCTAGTGCTGCTTTCAGCGTTTTCTCAGTAACTTATCAAGCGATATTGAGGATACTTTGTTACATATAAATAAATATTGTTATCTCCACTTAGTCATCATCCCCTTCATTGAAACCCTTTTTGGTTACAGGGTATACGCTAAGCCATTTCAAACGAAACTAATTATGCTTTCTTCCACAGCAATATTCCTAATTAACTCAAGTGTCTTGCGCATCTAAGAGAACAGTTCCTTGACCTACACCAACCACAAAAGTATCTTTAAGATACTTTGCGCTCTTAACTAGACCAACTCATTTGTAGACTGCACACGTAGTTAACCTCTTAACGGACTAATTCAATTGCCGCAAATTGAGAATTTAACTTTTAATCCTCTTTTTTGGCAGCGGCACGCAAAATGAAATTGTGCAAGTGAAAAACTTGCCAAAAGCCAAAGAAAATGCCGTGAAAATTAAGGAAAACTGAGACTACAAGGCACACGGATATTGGGGCCAGAACCCAGACACCCTCGACGTTTCCTTACCTGGCTTTCATTCGAGATTCGACTGGGCTCAAAGCGCCGGTAAGGCAAGGAGAGAGGTTGAAGTACCAGTGAGAGAGAGGGAGGGGTAGCAAAGTGAGGGTGTTGAAAATGTGTGCGATATGTCTGCAGAGTTGTCGGAGGTTGTCAAGCGAAATGTTGGCAATGTTCGCGCTTCGTTAGCTTTAATTTCTGTAATTTGCAGCGACGATTTAGCCAAAAAGACGAAACGACCAGACGCCGTTAAAACAAAAGTGAGGAAAAACCCATCGCGACATTTTCACGAATCAAGACGCAACACAAAAAAGGAAAAACACAGCAACAGGGGCACCCACAATGCCAGCTGAGTGGAACTTTCGCTCTCGCTGGGGACAAACGGAGACGTTGCACCGTCCCCCTGCCCGTTCTCCTGCCCCAGCTCCTGCAACACCCAACAACTCTCAACTCGCGCTTAATATTTAATGACCAGTGGAGTCGGGAAGAAGAAGTCGGAGCTGTTGGTTCTCCTAAGGGGGAAGGGGCGTGTTCTCTGTGTAGTCGAAAAGTCTCGTGCGCTGTAATTGCAAAATGTTTTGCCATGAAATTTTATTTACATTTTCCATGAGCTGCAGAAAACTCCTAGGACTTGCCACAGACGCCTGCCTGAAGTCATTTGCTTTCCCTCTCTATCTCTCTCTCTCTCTCTCTCGCTCTCTCTTTCCAACTCTGTCTCTGTCTCTGTCTTTCGCTTCGTTGTCTGACTGAATTCCAATGCGATTTCGTTTCATTTGAAAGCTTTTCATTTCTGCCTGCCAGCCGCGTTTTGTTCCCTTTCCTTTCTCTTACCTTCCTTTCCCCACCGTTCCGTTCTTCTATCCCCTCTCTAGCCGCCACATAATGAAGTGTACGAATTTGCTAAAAAGCTGGATTTCCGTTTCCATGTCTTCCTCTTCCTGCCTGTATGTATGCGATTCTTAACGAGTTTAGATTCATGTATTGCGCGAGCTGCTCCAGCAGAAAGCTTAGCAAATGTTGTTTATCAAATTGTGTAAAAAGAAAATCTTGGTGTCTTGGCCAGAGCTGCCAACTCGTTCAAAATATAGCGGCAAAAAAGAGAGAAACCTTGTGAGACGCTAATGAACATCTGAGCTGGGACAGAGAACTCTCAAGATGAACAGGGCAAAAGGCAAAGGGAAATGCCGTGCTAAACAAATTGGGTCAAGCAGGAAAAGCCCACGAAAATCGAATATGTGGTTGCAACATTGAAGAGGGAAATGCTGAGCTTATGTTGCACATTTCCTACAGAATCAAATCAAACGGGTTTTTACTAGACTAAGCTGAGTTAAAGGATGTTATTTACTTAAGAATTATGTTTGAATTGTAGTAAGTAAAGGGAAGGAGTTTCTTTTGTTGATGTGCAGAACTTTGTGCCATTTTCAGTATTATTTATAAATATAAATTATAAAAGCTAAATCTTTAATATATTAGGAATATAGTAATTGAAATTTCTTGTAAGAGAATTTATTTATTTGTTCATAACAATTGCTGAAAATTTGAAATTAAAGTTCAATAAAAAGCATAAAAAACATATTCCAGAATTAGCAACTTATAAATTCGTTTGTTTAAAATTATATATAAGCTTTGGAGTTCTTTCAATTTAATTTATTAAATAAAGAATTGATTTCTTAAGTTTGCTTATGGATAAGGCAAATGTTTTACAGCAAACAGCTTTATTTAGCTCTTAACAGATTCTTCCTCATCTGTTTCCTCCAACTCTTCTTTAATTTATTCTTACTATTAGCTGTTTATTCTGCTTCTTGAACAAAAGTCCTTTCACTCACTTCGTTCTGCTTTACAACTCTTTTGTAGCAGCATTTTCTATGCTCTCCATATTCAGTGAGTTTCATATCAATCAGCTTTCGTTGTCATTGTTCAGCGCTTGCCTTTCTCTTAATTGAAGTCCTTTAGAATATATATTTTAATTTTCCTTGCGCAAAATAACATCTAATCGAAATCGCGAGAGGTATGGAAAAGAGAGTTTCAGTTCCACAGGCAACATACATTGTAGCAAGCATTGCCATTGTTGCCACCTCGTTGCTGCCCCGCCCGTCCGTCCGACAACATGTCCCCGACAACGTGCACAGTCTGCCATTCGTTAGTCTTCAATCTAAACCAATTGTTCTATCGCTTGCAATTGTTCAGCAGCCTGTAACCAGAACACATGTCAAAGCGGGACAAAAGACGGCAGCAGACAGAGACAGAAGTACAGAAAAGGAGTGAGAGAGGGGGAGAGTTCAGAAGGGAGAAGGACATGGCCACTGGCGGTTGACATGATGACGTGTGTAATGAGCAAACAAATACGCGCGTTGCAGCTAAAGTAAGAGCAAAAACAGAAGCAAAACGGCAAAAGGGAAAAAGGGAAAAACGGAAAAATTGTAAGTACAAATCCAAATAAATAATAAAAGCAAATGCGAGCAGCAACAATGCCTGCCTGACATATCCTGCAGCAACCCCCCAACAACAGCAACAACAACAACAGCAACAACAAGAAGAAACATCGAATAAGAGGAAAAAATCACTAATGAATCCGGCGAATGTTTTTAGCTACAACTTCACGTTGCAGTTGCAGTTGCCGTTGCAGTTGCATGCGAAATTGGGGCAGCGCGACTCACGAATGAATGGAAAATGAAATTGTTGTGTAGTGTGTGGGCTGGGGGAGGCATCTCTCGAGGGGAGCAGAGAGCAGGACAAAAAAATACTACGCTTTTAATCCCTAATGTCAGTTCACGTTCAATGGAGTCGAGTTCGAGCTGCTGTTGCTCTGCTTGTTGTTGTTGTTCCTGTTGCTGTTGTTGTTGTTGCTGTTGTTGTTGTGGTTGTTGTTGTGGCTGTTGTTCTGGTTGCTGTTGTTGCCCCACTGTTGTTCTGTGGTCGCCGCTCTGCCATTTCTTTTGCCAACTCTTTGGCGACCTTTTCATATTATTATTTTCTATTTTTGCCGAGGCTCTGCTCGGTTACACATTGCAGCGGATGCACTGCGTCCGGCGCTTGTTGCCGGAAAAATAACTCAACTCAACGGCAGCAACAGAAATTCCCCCGTTGTCGACTTGTTGTTTATTTAATTAAAAACGAAAACAATGTCTATGTAATCACCACACTTCCCCCTCTCTCTCTCTCCCTCTCTCTCTTGCAGCTTACAGCTTTAAAATAAACAATTAATTATATAATTTATATATTATTAAAGTAAAACAATGTCTATGTAATCACCACACTTCCCCCTCTCTCTGTCTCTCTCTCTCTGTCTCTCTCTCTCTCTGTCTCTCTCTCTGTCTCTCTCTTTCTCTCCTTCTCTCTCTTGCAGCTTCCAGCTTTAAAATAAACAATTAATTATATAATTATTATATTATTAAAGACATTATTATCAATAACGAAAGCTACTCTCTTTAACAAACAAACAATATTATATAATTACATGTATTTATTTTTATTATGTTTTAATTCAAATTAAATTTAAATTTACCTTTGTTTTTCTATGCTTTTTTTTTTATAAATTGATTTTGTTTAAGTAATTTATTATAATTCCTTTTTAAACTTGAAAATTTTCTCTGTTCTTTATATTTTAAGTTTCGTTTTTTAGGCCAACATTATGCAAATTGTTGTGCGGTTGCTAAATAATTTCATGTGCTACCCCTTCCCCCTCTCAGCCAACACAGGGGCGTCAGGCGCTTGGCTGCCTCATTTGAATGTAAAAAGGATTAAAGTTTTCTGAGGGGGGAAGAACTTTGTAAGCGGTGGGCGTGGTCTCGGTTTCGACTGCTGCCGCTATGAAGTATGCTCCTTATGCCAATCGGAAGTTGAAGTAATTGTTAAAATTGCACATTTGTGTGCTTTAATTGTTGAAATTATGCAGAGGCCTACAGAATGTGGGGCAGGGCGGGTTGTCCAAAAAAATACTTTTTGGAAGAGGGTGCTGGAAACGACTGGAGAGGCGCTTGTTGTTTTTATGTCTTCTGCTTGAGAGTGCTAAGGTGTGAGCAGGGTTGGGGAGGGGGCATTGTTGTGTGTTGTTTTAAAGTAGGGCATTTTGTGAAGCAGAATGAAGCAAACTTTGAGCTCTCTTCGTTATACTCGCAAATTGTTGACACGCAATAGCTGCTTGCTATGTAACTTTTGCTTTCAATTAAAGAAAGCTCAGAGTCCTCTCTTCCCAGTATCAAATTGCTCATCCTAAACTATTTAGCTAGAATACACTAACTACATTTATATACTTTGTGATCTGATTGGGTTTTTCTGGGTTTTCCCCAATCCCCGCAACAAATGTTGGATCAATCAACGCTTATTTGATTTCCCCAGATTTGAAATTTTAAATTTAAATTTTAATTAATCTTATTTTAGACTTAAATTTTAAACTTATTTTTACACATAAATTTCATTTGTAATTATTTTTAATTTAATTATCTTAAGAGTTTGATTTTTACTTGTGTCGACTGCTGTTAGTCGACGTTAAATAAATAAATAAATAAATAAATAAATAAATAAATAAATAAATAAATAAATAAATAAATAAATAAATAAATAAATAAATAAATAAATAAATAAATAAATAAATAAATAAATAAATAAATAAATAAATAAATAAATAAATAAATAAATAAATAAATAAATAAATCAATAAATAAATAAATAAATAAATAAATAAATAAATAAATAAATAACGGCAATTAGCTAAACAGTTTGGCTGCTTCAACGCTCAATAGCTGATTGCTGTGGCACTGCAAGTCTGCTAACAGCATGAGAAATTGCTGGACTTTTGAATTCTATAGAATTGTTTATAACTAAAGAAAACGATAATTATACTAGCATTAAAAACGAATAGTTTATCCGCCACACAAGTCACCTTGGGGCACATTTCCAAGTTTATCAGAATCACAAATAGATGCTCAACTTATTAGATGCCATTTGTGAGAACTCTGTGTGTACTTTGGAGCAGTGAAAGTCGCCTCGGAGCGAAGACGTCAGTCACAAGCAGAGCAAAGTACATGTAAGATTTATGATTTCGCTGGGAAAAAGAATGAGAAACAAACAAATTGGGGCTCAAATTGTGTAAAAGCAACTGCTGCAGCATTTGTTTCACATTATATATTATTCTATTATGCTGTATCTCTCTATAAACAAGTTTAATGCTCTCAAAGCCGTCGCCAATGGGCGCATAACGAGAGCTCATGTCCTGCTCAGGGCAGAACGTGTTTGGTAACCATAGAGAGACCAGACCGTCGACTTGGCCGTAACCAAAAGCTGACCAAATCCATGCCGCAGGCTAGTTTTCAGTTGAATACATTAAAAATCCCTAAAAGAAGAAGTGACTCCATGCAGAAGAGAGCTCATTATATGCACCCTCGAACGGGCATAACTTAGCCTCGTTTGTAGTTGCGAGACGTTTGCGAGAGGTGCGAGGTGGGAGGTGCATGGCGGAGGTCCTGGCGAACATAAATCAGAGCAGAACGCGCGCGCCTGGCAACTTAAAACGCACGTGCGCTCGTCCAACTTGGCCAAGGGGGAACAGCGAGGGGAAGGTGGATAGGCTGGCGGAGGTGGAGGCGGAGATGGAGGCGGACACGATGTGGGGACTAACGGTTCAGTCTGATATAATTAAGCATCATAACTCGAGGGATATTTGTATTGTTGCATAGACGGTGGGGTGGGGCAGCTCCGCTCCTTGGATTGTGGATGAGCCAGGAAATGAGCAAAAGCTGCCACCAGCACCAGGAGGAGGAGCAGCAGCAGCTCCAGCAGCAGCAGCAGCAGCACCCAGCGCGAAAGTTAATCAAAACTTGTTGTTCTTGTTATTGCTTTATTGTTTCTGTTTCTGTTTCTGTTGTTGTTGTTGTTGTTGCTGCTGTTGTTGTTGTTGCTGCTGTTGTTGTTGCTGTTGTTGTTGCTCTTGTTGTTGTTGCTGCTGCTGCATACGGCGGATAAAGTTTTATGTACTGCAAAAATTGTATAAACTTTGCACAAAAAACAAAAGTGGCAACGGCAACAGCAACTCGAAAGGTAAAAGAGAAAGAAAGTGTGTGAGACAAAGACGGAAATACAAAGGAAACACAATGACGAACTAAGAGATACTATATAAAATGCCAGAAAGCTAGAGAGAATGTCTGAGATATGTAGAAGCAATTGAAAGCTTAGGCTGATGCCGAGATACCCTACAATTAAGCGTGACGAATGCTTATCAATAAAGATTGAGATATAAAATATAGACTAAGTATGACTAGTAAGACTGACTAAGCCACACTCTATAAAGAAGAAGAGTTTGACTGTGCTTTGTAATTTTATTACATTCTAAATCAAGAAAGGAAGACTAACTATGAGATGCATTAAAACAGATACAAATATTTATTTATTTATTTATTTATTTATTTATTTATTTATTTATTTATTTATTTATTTATTTATTTATTTTTTTATTTATTTTTTTATTTATTTATTTATTTATTTTTTGTATTTATTTATTTATTTATTTATTTTTTTATTTATTTATTTATTTATTTATTTATTTTTTTATTTATTTATTTATTTATTTATTTATTTATTTATTTATTTATTTATTTATTTATTTATTTATTTATTTATTTATTTATTTATCTATTTATTTATTTATTTATTTATTTATGTATTTATTTATTTATTTTTTATTTATTTATTTATTTATTTATTTATTTATTTATGTATTTATTTATTTATTTATTTATTTTTTATTTATTTATTTATTTATTTATTTATTTATTTATTTATTTATTTATTTATTTATTTATT
Source organism: Drosophila macrospina (assembly GCA_035042075.1). Lineage (NCBI taxonomy): Eukaryota > Metazoa > Arthropoda > Insecta > Diptera > Drosophilidae > Drosophila > Drosophila macrospina. The sequence goes on from JAWNLW010000591.1 coordinate 843,530, forward strand.
TATTTATTTATTTATTTATTTTTTTATTTATTTTTTTATTTATTTATTTATTTATTTTTTGTATTTATTTATTTATTTATTTATTTTTTTATTTATTTATTTATTTATTTATTTATTTTTTTATTTATTTATTTATTTATTTATTTATTTATTTATTTATTTATTTATTTATTTATTTATTTATTTATTTATTTATTTATTTATTTATTTATTTATTTATCTATTTATTTATTTATTTATTTATTTATGTATTTATTTATTTATTTTTTTATTTATTTATTTATTTATTTATTTATTTATTTATTTATTTATGTATTTATTTATTTATTTATTTATTTTTTATTTATTTATTTATTTATTTATTTGATTTATTTATTTATTTATTTATTTATTTATCTATTTATTTATTTATTTATTTATTTATTTATTTATTTATTTATTTATTTATTTATTTATTTATTTATTCAACGTCGACTAACAGCAGTTGACCCAAGTAAAAATCAAACTCTTAAGATAATTAAATTAAAAATAATTACAAATGAAATTTAAGTGTAAAAATGAGTTTAAAATTTAAGTCTAAAATAAGATTAATTAAAATTTAAATTTAAAATTTCAAATCTGGGGAAATCAAAAAAGCGTTGATTGATCCAACATTTGTTGCGGGGATTGGGGAAAACCCAGAAAAACCCAATCAGATCAGAAAGTATATAAAAGTAGTTAGTGTATACTAGCTAAATAGTTTAGGATGAGCAATTTGATACTGGGAAGAGAGGACTCTGAGCTGAATACATGAAAAAGTTTATTATAATCAGCACAGAGTACTCGAAAAGGTTCATGCAGAGCGTAGTTAGTATAGCGTAGTTAATATATATAAACTTCGCTGTGGAAATATACTAATAGATTCTTTATTCAGTATCCTTAATACATGAAGTATTTCAAAGGAACTTTAAGTTCACTTTGAAGTAGACTCCCAATATGTTGCCCATCAAAATGAAGTCATAAGTAACAGGGTATCAACAGGCACGAGGTACTCAACTGTAGCACATTGCACTACATCGAAAATTGTGCGTTTAAGCGAAGCAGCCTTAAGAGGAATTTAAAGCAGTGAAGAAAACCTGCACATTAATTGGAAATTTAATATATAATAAGCGTAATTGCAGACATAGCTGGACACTGGACGCCATAACATGAGGAGCAGAGAGAGAGAGAGAGAGAGAGAGAGAGAGAGAGAGAGAGAGAGAGAGAGAGAGAGAGCAGAAGAAAAGGCACTGAGGGGTGCTGTGATGGGGGAGGGACGGGCAAGCCGTGGGGCAAAATTGGTCGCTTCAATGGTTGACAACATGTCCCCGGCATCATCGTCATTGTCAGCTTCGTCCCCTTTTTTGATGTAGTCGAGAATTGCGGACGTTGTCGAGTCCTGTTCGTGGGTTCAAGTAGACGGTTTCCCTTTTTGAAGCGCCTTCCGTTGACAAGCAAAAGGAAAGTTTCGGCAAAAAGGGAATTAAATGCCCGCCGGCCGTTCAAAATCCAGACAAAGGGAATCCAGCCAAAGGTGTGAGGTGTGCGGATGTGTGGGGAGGGGAAGCGGAAAGGAGAAACGAGAGAGCAGAGCGGGGGGGGGGGGGGCAGGTAAGAAAAGAAAACATGCTACAAATGTTGTTGTGTTGTTTTTGAAGTTGAAAGACAATTGAAAAAGAAGAAAAACTGTGTTAAGAAAGCAAAAACAATAGCAAAAGTTCAAGTTGTTGTCGATTGGGGTTGCAGAGTCGAGTGTCGTCGGAGGTGGGTGGTGGGAGGTGGGTGGGCGTGGCTGTTTCGGTCAGCGAAAAGTGTTCTAATGAGCCGGCTTTTGTTTAGGCCAGCGACGCCTTCTAATGGCCTAATTATAATGCCTCGCACTGAACGGGGCCTCCAGTGTTCGAAGGAATTGTAGTTGAATGGGAAAGTTTCCTTTGTTGTTTGGGACAGCAACGCGTTGTGGCAAGGGAAACACACAACTCTTAGGCATGAAACACACACAAACTGAAGTGCTAAAAGTGCATGAATATATTAAAATATCAGGAGATAACAATAGGGATTTTCTATAAAGAAGTTGAATAGATTAGAGATCAAAATCGCTGAGAGAACTATCTTAAATGTAGTTAATTTCCCGATTTAATGTGTATTTAATATGCTGCAGCCTTTAAGCAAGCCAAATTACACAAATGAAGCTCAAAGTATTACGCAAATATGAGAGATAGAAACATTGCCTTGCCAACAGGTAGAAGAAGTTATTTGGCTGCTCGCCAGCCACGTTTTGCCATGCTTAAATATCCATTATTGCCATTTACATAAAATCTAATTAGTAGCTATCACAACAAGAGTCCTTTGCACACACACACACACACACACACACATGTATATATATATATATAGCACACCTCAGTTCTCCCCCGCACAATTACAATCGCATCAAGCGCAAGCTCAAAAGCGAGCAGAAAAAAACATAGCATACTTAGCAGGGCATTCGAATTTCCCTGCGCTTCACTTCACTTCACACATACACACAGACACACACACTCACACACACGCAGAGGACGACTGACTGTCATATCATGTGCACATCACATCAATTTGCAAAAGAAATGAAATGGCAGTGGCAGCCACTTAAGGCAGGACGAGTTGCCAGCGCGAGCAGAGCGACTGAGAGCGGCTGAGAGAGAGTGAGTGGGAGAGAGTCAGTCAGAAAGAGAGGGGGTGTGTTTGCTTGTTTAAGCAGAACTCATGTGGCAGCGAGCGACGTGAAGCGCGATGGAAGTCGGGGTAGGGTGCTCTCAGCGAGGGCAGCTACGTGCGTTACTCAAGCTGTCAATTGCAGCCTGATGAGCCAACACCGCATTCCCCCCGTTGCCCTTCGGCTCCTTTGGCTCCTCTTGCGCCTCTTGCAGCAGCTTCTTCTCACAGCTTGCAATGCCTCCCAATACGCAAATCAATTTGTGTGCGATTCTTGTGCGAATTTTTCTCTTCCTCATTTTTTTAGCCAACAAATCAAAAGGGGGCGTGATTCAGAATGTGAGCGTTGTGGGGGTGGGGTGGAGCGGGGGCTACCTGATTTATCTTGCCTCGGCTGGGTCGTCTGTTGCGACTGTTTGCCGCTTAATGATGTTTGTCGCCTGTCGAACGCGCGTGTAAATTGGAATACGTGTGACTCTTGCTTCTTCTCTTGCCCCCCACCCCTTCCCACGCTCCGCACCCCTTGCGGCATGTCGTGGCATGCAAATTTAAGTGTATGTAAATCGTATGCTTCTCGCGCCTCAACACAGCCCAGCGAGGCAACTGCTGCGTCTCTTGCGCGTCATTTGCATACAAGAACTGTACATATGTTAAGCCCCCTCCCTCTCTCTCTCTCCCACGCTCTCTCTCGCTCTCTGCCTCTCCAGCCACTACTTTGACTACCCCTCCACCCTTTCAGCACTGGCTTAATCCTTTTTGCGCACATTAAAAGCTTTGCCCCAAAAATTTGTACGTAGACCTCGCGTTGGATTTTTGAAAACATTATACAAATTTTATGCGTTCATCTCTTTCCGCTTTCCTCTTTCCTCTCTGCCCTTCCCCTTTGCCGCTTTGCCCCTTTGCTCGTTTGCCCCTTTATCTCTTTTATTTTTGGTTGCTACGCCTGTGGTTTTCTTTTATTTGGCGTGTCGTTGTTGTCGTTGCTCAACGCTTGACTGACAGCCAGACATCAAAATCAGCTTAGGGAATTTTCGCTTAATAGAAATTTACAATGTTGTCCTGGCCGTGTCCGGAATGTCCTTTGGCTGGCGCTTGAAATTAATTACGGCCTCAGACCCGGCGGCGGCTTAAAGCGTGTAATTAGTGCGACATATAATTGAAAAGGACTCAAATGATATGGCCAGACCCCGACTGACTGGCCAACAGCATGTCCAGCATGTCCTGCACGTCCTGCATGTCCTGCCTGTCCTGGCTGCATGTGTCTGGCTCTCGGCAAATGACACAACTTCCCATCAACAATTTAAATGAAAGGGCATCGCTCGACACACAAAAAAAAAATAAATATAATTCAAAATATAAATAGAAATAAATTAAAATTGCATTAAAAGAAAAGCGGAATTATAAATTGCAATAAAGAATTAAATAAAGGTATTTAATTGAAGTAATCTATTATTTAAGCTGATTACATTTCCGAGACGCAGCAAGGTGTGCTAATAAAAATAAAAATACATTTACAAATTGCAATGCTCAAATCAAATGCGAACTAAGCTGACAACTTTTAAATAAATAATTACATTTGAATTTAGAAGTATAACTACGTGTAGTTATATACATTATCTTTGTGTATAAAAAACTATTTTATTTAAAAAATACTTTCGTATTATTGACAGACTGTCAGCATTTCTATAGGATCAGACAATAGCAGCAGAGTAAATGGACAGAAAGTAAAGCATTGCAATTATTTTATTCATGATAAATTGTTAAGAAGATTAATTTGCAATTGGATTACTTGTAATTAATTAAAAAACATTGATTCATTGTATAATTTAAATTGTCAGTGATATGAATTGATAGTTAATGTGTAAAAGAATTAAAAAAAACTATCTGATTGGATTTATGGGCTGCTTTAAGATGTTTGGCATACTTTGGCCATTCTTTTTAATACTCTGAACATCTGTTACCTGTAGTCCATTATAAGAATATTGATCGCATCAATATAGTTTATCTGCTATCTATATTTTTTCTATTTTTCTGTTTTTTTTTTGTTATATTTCAATTGAATTGCTTGCTCCATTTATGAGCCAAATGCATTTTCAATTCAATAAACTTTGAAGCAAGCACAAACAATTTTTGGTCACAAAAGCAGCAGCTGCTCTTGCAACAACAACAACAACTACAACTACAAGGACAACTACAACAAGTAAAGCTGCTGCTGCCTTGGGGCCAACAAAAAATTCCTCGAGCTGTCTCAATAAATCGCTGCCCACGCTTAGAGAGCCCATCCGGAGCCGTCCGCTGCTTGCAATTTCTTAAAGGCCATGTCCTAAATGCAGCTACAGCTCCTTCTCGCTGAACATTAATATCTATATACATTTTTCATCTCTTGCCCGGGTAGACAATGCAAACAAGTAAAAATGCTGCTGAGAGACCAACACAAGGGATAGACTAGGAGATACTTCGCAGTAAGTGTTTGAGAACTGAGTGGTAAATGTGTAGTAAGTTAAGAAACAATTGCAATTTGTGCAGCTGTTAATATATATAATATATTAAAAATGTAGTTTGTATTTACTTTTCATTGAAGAAAAAGTTCTTTCACATATAGTTCTTGCCTTAAGATTTAAGGCGAGAAAACTGCTGTTAAAATTGCAAGGAAATAAGAGAAACTTACTTTATAAATAGCTTTGGTTCAGCATACCCCATTGGCTTGGCTTCACAATTGCAGGGCATGCTCGTAAGAAGCCTTCAGCTGAGCAGGACGCATTTTTGAGATATTTCAGTGCCATCCTGATGGCATTTTTGTGTTTGCCGTCTGCTGTACACTTTCACTTTGTCAACGCCCATTTGGTTGATAGAAATTTTCGGTTCGTAATTGAGCAGCAGCAGCTGCTACATCTCTTGCTGCTGCTGCTGCTGCTGCTGCTGAGGGCAGTTTAAACTTAAAGCCAGCAAGTCAGCGGCATGCCCAGTTGGCCAGCAGCAATCAGCAAGCAGCGCATTTAATTAGCCCAATTAATGCGTCCTCACGTCGCGTTTGCCATCGGAATCGCCATTAACTCCACTCAGAGTTCATTTGGCTGCCTTCCGCTTCCTCCGTTTCCTCTGCTGCCTTCGTTTCCTTCGCTTCCCTCGCTTTCTCAGTTGACTTCGCTCCGCACATTCAGGTTTATTTGCATTAAACTGTCAATCTAATTGACAATGTCGCGTAGATCTGAGTGTCTGCTTTGGCACACTGCATTCAACCCCAATCGAATGACATAAAATCGTCGCTGGCATAAAGTCAGTTAATTAAGACTGAAGCAACACGAGGGAGTGTCACATCGAATAGTGTGAAGTGGCTTAAGAGGATCTTCAATAATAATGCTACTGACTAGTTTAGGCTCTTGTCAAATCTAATAGACTTGCGAAATTCTAAGTAGCTAAATCATGGGACACAGCAGAACTCAGAGGAAGCTTTAAGCTGATAGAGAAACTTAAAATTATATTGAGAATATAAACAATTGCAATAGATAATGAATTATGAATTATTTACTGATTCATCTTAGGAGCACATATCTTGAAATACTTTTCGAGTAACTTAATTAGTGCTCTACCTGTAGTTGCAAGTATTGTTAATACTTTGATGCCTTAATGAACTTACAGATCAATCCGAGTTGCAAACATTCACAATTCTACATTTGCTTTAATCAAATATGAACAAACAACTGTCGCTTCACCTGCAAATGACTTGATGTGCTCATTATTCTGTTTTATTTATGCTATTTCCCTCGACATCGCGTATCTTTCATCTATGTCAAAGTCAGAGAAACAAAACGCATTACATGAAATTCAATTTTCAATAATTTTGGGAACAACTTTCGCAGAACAAATAACAATCATTAAAAAGAAGTCTTCAAGTGGCGCTCATTTGCATCTGATTAAAAGTAACAAACAAATGGAAAAGAAAAGCAAAAACTTTTCAACTCTGGAAGCTAAGGTGCGAGAGGTGCGATGGTACGTACGGTGGTGCAGTGGTGGGGTGCTGATAATTTTTAAAATTCAATTTAAATTCTTGTCTCATATTTCAATTGCAGCTCGCGTCGTATGCGTAATTTTTTGTGTGCTTGTATTTGCGATGTGAGAGAGCTGATAAATCAGCTACATATCTTTTACATAACTGACATTTGTCAGTGACATGTGGAGTTGGCAGATGCCAGTTGCGAGCTGCCAGTTGCCAGTGGGTGGCGAACCGCCTGGATTGTCATTGAACCACAGTTGACATGAGCAGTCTGTCAGGGTCGCAGCGGGAACCGAGCAGCGTTTCCCAAGGGACTCTCTGCTTCCACTTCCACTTCCACTTCCGCTTCCGCTGCTGACATGTCTCTCCACTTCTCGTTTTTATGGGTGGGCGGCACTTTTTGACTTTATGACTTATTTGCCAATCAGCAGTTTAATGACTTCCTGTTCCTTGTGCTGATCTCGCTGGAGCATCCGCACATCCTTCAGAATATGTTTAATTAAGCCAAGCAACCGAAGAGAAACTTTAACCGGGAAACCCTTTCTCGCAACCAAAGCAAAAGCTGTTGACTCTCAGTGACTCTCAGTGACTCTCAGTGACTGCATTTGACATCTGATTCTGATGCATTGGCAATTGTGGGAGGTCAGTGCCGCCCATGCCAATGCCAGAGAAATTTCCTTATTTGCCGCTCGAATGACGTTAATTCGTCTAAGCAAGTTCCGCTCCCCTCTGCTCCACCCCTGCGTGCAACGTGGGTAACAAGTGCAAGTCCGTAAAAAAGGCAAATAAATGAATTTCATTTATACTCTCGCCCAGACATAAACAAAGTAAAATCGACACAAATTCCACAGAGCTTGCAAACGTTTTGTGTCTGGCCCGAAAGGATAAACGCATAGCCCAACGCACACATACAGAGCGAGAGGGAGAGTGAGAGGGAGACAGAGAGGAAGAGTGAGTGAAAGCACCAACACACTCAAAGCATATTTGCATTCAAATTTTGTTGCAACAAGCAAACAAACAAGCCAAAAGGATGTAGAGCCAACTCGGCCAGGCGAAGGAGCAGCCAGCAGGGCGGCAGGGTATAAAACGCTGCAATTGCCGTAACGTAGCCAAGCGAGGCGTAACCCACAAAATCACCCGAAAAAGAGAGCAAGAAATTTCGTGCAGAAAAACAGCAAAAAGTGCACTGAAAGAAATCAGCAAGAGATTGATTGTGATTGATAGTTGGCGAAAGGAGTGAACTCCGCTTCAGATTAGACACATTTCTCTAGCTTAAAAGCAAATTTAAATAATAATAAATTGGGTTAGTTCAGAGTTATTTCTGATTTATCGTACTTTAATTGAAGTTCTTGATTGATATTCATAATAATTGAAAAATTGATTGATTGATTATTTGATTGATTGATTATCGTAATTTATTAGATTGGGAATGGTATGTAATTTAAATAACTAATCCAGGCAAACAACTCAGCAGTTACAGAATATGCGACTGTAAATAGTGAATGATTGACACTACTGACTGACTGACTGACTGACTGATTAACTGATTTCAGTTGTGATTCATTGATATTTCATTTAAATAATTACTGCAAGCAAACAACTCAGCAGACAGAGGAAATGTGTCTGTAAACAGTGAATGATTGACAATGATTGACTGACTGATTAAGTGATTTCAGTTGTGATTCATTGATATTTCATTTAAATAACTAATCCAAGCAAACAACTCATCAGATACATAATATGTGACTGCAAATAGTGAATGATTGACAATGATTGATTGATTGAGTAACTGATTGCAGTTGTGATTCATTGATATTCCATTTAAATAACTAATCGAAGCAAGCAACTCATCAGATACATAATATGTGACTGCAAATAGTGAATGATTGACAATGATTGATTGATTGAGTAACTGATTGCAGTTGTGATTCATTGATATTCCATTTAAATAACTAATCCAAGCAAACAACTCAGCAGACAGCGTTAAAGTGTCTGTAAATAGTAAATGATTGACAATGATTGATTGATTGATTAACTGATTGCAGTAGTGATTGATTCATATTTGACTTAAATAATTACTCCAGACAAACAACTCAGCAGACAGAGTAAATGTGACTGTAAATAGTGAATGATTGACAATGATTGACTGATTGATTAACTGATTTCAGCTGTGATTCATTGATATTTCATTTAAATAATTACTGCAAGCAAACAACTCCGCAGACAGAGTAAATGTGTCTGTAAACAGTGAATGATTGACAATGATTGATTGATTGATTAACGTAATATATACGAATTACTTCAATTGTTTCACAATAAATATGCGAAAGGGATTGATAAATTATATTAAACGAAGGCAATTAATACTATCTTTTAAATATTTTTAAATACTTTTAATCTGATTGACATTTGATTGATTTTGACTGATGATAGAGCTAACGAATATTCCAGCACAAGGAATTTCTATTAAATCATATTTAATAGACGTCAATTGCCGTTTAAACTCGCATATGATTCACTTATGCACAACGTTTATAGAGCCCATTTCTCTTGTTCCTGGCACTCCCCATCTCTCTTTTACACACAGCAGTTGTTAATCAAAGGAAGCCTTTGTTGTTTTTTCACCGTGTACTCACACATTTCTCAGTTCAACTGAAATTTCGACAGTTGCAGCAGAGGGAAGCAAAAAATTGCAGCGCCAACCGAAAGACATATAAAAATCTGTCAGTTTGAAAACCGCGCACATGTATCGCAATCAGGATTCGTTTCTGTTGCTCCTCACGTTACCAAGCGGCGGTTTTCCCTTAGTTCCCCCCACCCCAGTTCCCTTTATTTCCCTTGACTTTCCCCTCTCCTCTTGTTTTTGTGCCTGTTCCTGTCGCTGCCGCTGTTGCACGTCAGCTTTGTTTGCGTTGGCCCGCCGCTGCTGATGCCAAGGTGAAGGCATGCCAAAAGGACTCGTTACCCATACGCGATGTAGAAGCGAGCTTCTGACTTGGCAGTCGATGGATGAATGCGGCTGGGAAGCAAACGCGATATCGTATATTGCGCATATACACGGACAGGCCACCCCGACACATGCATAAATGGTCAGGAGTTGGAGCTGGATGAATGAGTGCCTGAGCAACTGACTGATGAGTGAACTCACTAAATGACTGGCTGGCGAATTGACGGATTGACAGACTGACTGACTGCCTGACTGACTGACTGACTGACTGACGAACTGACTGCCTGACGAGTCGCTGGTTAGCTCAACCAACAGCGCAGACCTGACGACCTGAAGACCTTGTTGCTTTTGAACTTGGCAGTTCAGCGGGTCAGAGGGATGTGTGTGTGTTTTTGGTTTTGTGTGCGGCTTGCCAGTTGCTTACGGGAATTGAATTGAGGCTAGGTGTAAGGCGCCGACATGCCAGTGCACACATTTTGATTGAGCGACAGCAATGCTCTCCTATCTGCGATATAACTTTGCTAGCTCCTGAAAAATGTGACGCCTTATGCAGAGGAAACTTGGTTGGGAATGATTGAAACAACTGATGCATTGTTTGAACAATGGAAACTCTGAGTACAGATTCAAGTTAATAAAGATTATGCTTGATTGAAGCACTTAAATGAGGTTTCTACAGAGAGTTCTTCAATTGTGATGGAAAGCAGAGAGAACATGATTGAAACACAAGATTGACAATTTAAAAGAGAGAGTTCTGTTAGTTCGATTGGAAGAATAAGTTTAAATAGAAGCAGATATTATTATTAGTTTTCATTTATATTAATTAAAGGAAATTCACTGTAAAATAACATAAACAAAGTTAGATTGATCATGATTGAAGAACTTAAATGATCTAATTAGAGGCATTTCTATTGCAATACATGACATAATTATAATAAATTCACACTCTTATTATTAATAAATAATATAACCATTAGGAATTTAGATATCTCTATGATTGAAGCGCTTGATTGATGCACTTAATCAGCTGATTTCCCAACTGTCATGGCACATCACAAATGCATAGAATTTATAGGTTTTAAAATGCATTGATTTATGTACATTTCTTGCGTAATTTCCAATTAAATTGCTAATCCCTTGGGGGATACAGTTCATCTATGGGCCAACAACTCAATTTCTGCGCCAAAAAGAACAACAACATGTCTGGAAATTACAATTGCGATGCGTGCGAACAAAATAAATCACAGCTAATGCAATTAGAACTAAGCACTTGTCAATGCAGAGGGCCAGAAGGGACCCCGCCCTAGTGGTTGTTCCCAACTAGAACTGCAGCTACAGCAAACAACAACAACAACAACAACAATGACAATAGGAGAAGCCACTCTCTGTGAGCTTCTCTCGAGCACTTTTGAATTATTTACGCCAAGTTGGGGGTGCGCTAGTCCATGGACACGTGGGAATACATGGGATACCCTCGGAATGCTTACACCTGCTGCCAGTTGTTTTTCTATTTTCCATTTTGCATTCTGCATTCGCATTAGCAATTGTCATTGCATGCGGAGAGTCTTTGATGGGGCTGGGGAGAAGTGGGGGACAAGTTGTTGTTGTGCATTTGGTAATCTAAAATGTTCTCCACTAAATCACAAAAAGTGTCAATTGCACTTCAGCTCAGAGAGGGGCCACGGCGTGAATTGTTCCCATTTTTATAGCGGATATTTCAGAGGCAATGCCCGGTTAGATCCCTCCACCCCTCACTCCTCACTCGTTCCGTCACCGTCTCTGTCTCTGTCTCTGTCTTGCTCTGTAACCGTTGCAAATTGATGTCAATAAGCGATAATTGAATTAGCGTTGAAATGCACAGTGTACACTGTGCTACATTGCATTGCCATTGTTTTATACTCGCAATCAGGGACCATTTCAGCCAACACCCCCGCCAGCCCGCACTCCCCTTTGACCCTATTCTACCTCTGCTCTTGGCTCTGTCTGTTGCACCTCCGTTTATCCTTTCGAGTCTGTTTTCTTTTTTTGACGTTAGCGCTAAATGAATTTTGCAATTGCCAATGTTTTGTTTTGTTGTCATCGTCTTCTGTTGCCCCATTTCCCCTCCACTCCTCCTCTCCTCTTCTGCTCCTCTCCTCCTTCCCTACTCATCTTCCATTTGCATCTGCTAATTGTTTGGCCGCTTTTAGTTTGTTATTTACTTGCTCTAACAGGCTGTCAATTCGTCCTCCCCCTCCTCTTCACTGCTCTGCCTCCCCCTCGACAACTTCGTTGACATGATTAGCATTAATTGAACGCTGATTTCTTTCAGCTGCACAACGAGATTTCATTTGTTTCCTTACACAAACACACACATACAAAAAAAACTAAAATAAAAGCTCCTTTGCTGCCTTTTGGCACAGGATTCAGGATTTTGAGCTGAGCTTCGTTTAGTGGCTAATTAGGGAGAGCTAAGAAATCAATCAATCAATGCAGCATTCTCTTATTGTGTCAGTCAATCAAATTGCGAATAGTGTGTTCAGTAGGTGGAGATTTGATTTTGAATGCTAAAAGTTGTACGACTTCAATCAAATTTAATTAAGAGACATTTGGATATCTTGATCTGGAGAAGAAACAGAAAACTAGCTTAAGTAAATAAATAGAGAAGCCTAGATTTAATTTAATAAAATATGAATATATTGCTGCACATTTCTAGCAGAGTTTGTAATTAGAGAGGAGTTGATCCATCACTTATTGATAACTGTCAGCTCAGGCTGAAGCAGAGCTAAGTCAATCTTTAAATTTTCAGTCATGGTGTCAATGATCTTGAGAAGAAACAGATTGGCTTAAGTAAATAAATAGAGAAACCTAAGTTTAATTTAATTAAATATGAAAATATTGCTGCACATTTCTAGCATAGTTTGTTGTTAGAGAGCAGTTGATCCATCACTTATTGATAACTGTCAACTCAGGCTGAATGAGAGCTAAGTTAATCTTCAAATTTGCAGTCAGTCATAAAAATAGTTGTTCAAAAGTTCAAGTTATTTAAAAACTCACTAGACTTACCAAACTAACGCATAGTCAAATGTTATAGTGAACATACCTGTAACAATAAAGAGAAGAATTATTAAGTAAGTATTAACAATACATTAAATATAAATTTCATCAGCTCAGATATCTATCTCCATCTGATTACTTCACTTTTTCATTAATACTCTGAAAAGGTGACTCAAATAACAGCTGAGATTTCTGTTTGCCATTTTTATAGGCTCTATGCCGAGTAATAGAGGAAAGAGAGTTCGCTTTAAAGGCTTGTTGTGTTTACGGCTTGCAGTTGCATTTGCTAGTTAACAGTTTGATGAGGCCGCATAAATCTGGGAACTACCAGCCTTGCACTTCATTATGGGGTACGTAATACACAGTCTTAACAGCAATTCGCAGGTACGACTACTGCTCACTTTAACACCTTGCGGAATCCAATTAGAATTTTTTATGGCCTACTCCCCATTTCCGGGGTGCATATTTGTATTTCCCCTCCAGATGGGCAAACAAGCCATCAACTTTGCCTTGGCACGCACTGAGCTCAAGGGAAGCCAGCATTCGCCTTCTATTTGTTCTACTTTTTGTGCTATTTTTTATTATTTTTTATTGCAATTTGCCGGTTGTAATTGTTGGCAGTTTGATTGCCAACATGAGCGTTGATGGCCAACTATTCCTGGTAACTAAAGGTTCTTCATTTCCTCAACTCAGCAACTCAGCAACTCGTTGATTTGTATTATAAAATCATTTTCCACGCCGACGCTGCTGACGCGGCTGACGCGGCTGACGTGGCCGACACTGTGAACCCTTCTACCAATTCATAAATGAATAAAGAACAAGAACAGAACGTTGAAAAATGCTAGCCAAGAAGGACTCTTTAGTCCTTGGGGGTCCTAGACGCTGGCCGTAAAATTGGCGTTAAATTACTTTGCACGCAGCAACAGGAACAGCGAATCTGATGTTGGCGGCAACGTTGATGATTCCCCTTCTTGCCCCAATTGGCAGAACTCGGAGCCCGGCATATTGTTGTGGCCAGGAGTGGGCTAATGGGGAGCACGGGGAGGACCTGCTCTGTTATTGCAATGCAAATTCATCACGTAATCGTTAACAGGCCGTAGCTATAGCCAAGTTGGAACAGCAGGAGGAGGAGGAGGAGGAGAAGTAGCTGGCTAGCAATTCATTTCAGTCAAGTGCAGTGCACAGGCTGTGAAAAGACTCTCGTCCTTGGACAGGAGGACTCCTCGGCCGCCTCGAACTGCTCCCTTTGCTTGGCAGCACTCCACTCCATCCGCTTGTCCTTCTATCCTCCTCTCCTCTGCTGTCATCAGTTGCCAACCAGGCGCTGCCTTTCATTGTTTGTTGTACTCTGTTTCGTTTTCTGTTTGGATTTTGCTCCCGTATCCTGCCCAGCATCCTTGCAGCCTTGCATCCATGCTCACAGCTCCTGTCCCTGTCATTGTTAGTGCTTCTTGACTCTGCTACGGCAGAGCTGGAGTTTCAGCTCTTTAGTGCAATTGTTTGTTGACCTTTTGGCATTCATATTCATATCTGTCTCACACTCACACTTCCCCCAGCAAATCTTCACATTTCTCATTCCCCAAAACGCATTCCAAGCACGCACTTTCCAGCATTCAGCATTCCATCCTAAATCCTCCTCGCAATTTGTAACAATTTAATGCAAATATATATAGAAATAAATGTGTCTATGTGTGTGTATTTCAATCTTCTCCCGACAAATAATAACAATTTCAGCCTTTTTTGGCAACAGCACAAATATCGTCAGCAGGTGTGGAAATTTGTAGACCATTTTTTAAGCCCAGAAAGAGGTCGCCATGGACAGGACTCTAAATGGCATATTTGACGTATGTCGACTGTTGGCAGATGATGTCGAATTATGTTTGAAAAGTGGCCCCCAAGTGTGATGGGATTTGCCAAGCAGAGTCTACAACGAATGTGTACTTTTTCAAGGTATGTACACACTGGTTAGCGTGTGTAAATGTGTGTGTATTTACAGACTAAGTATTCCAACAGGGAATTATTATTATTTAGAATGTAGGTTGCTCGGAATATGTTGCCATTTAATGTATGTACACGCTGGTTAACTAAATATCTGCGTGGCAATTGTACAGATTTATAAGGCGTGTACACACTGTTTTATTAAACTTAAACCAAAGAGTCGATTGGCGAATTGAATTTAAAAGTAACTCCAATTCTGATTCACAAGAGAAATACAATATAAACCATATTAAATGTGTACACACTGGTAAACAGTAGAGTGGATTGGGATTATAGTGAATAAATGAGTTTGCTAATTATGTTCCATCAGATTTGTTTGCAAGATTGAGATAATTTATGTAAAGTGTGTACACACTGGCCAGCTGAAAGTGTAAGTGTATACGAGCTTATTTTGAGAAACTAACAGTGTGCACTTTAATATATTCTCTAAGCTTTTAACTACGTTAGATAATTTTTAGTCTCTTCTAACTTGAAGTTCCTTTACTGTGAAAATAGTTCTTACATAAATAGTGTGTACACACTTGATTATACATATGCTTGTTATTGAAAATTTTAAATAATACTAGCTAACTAACTGTTGACAATTCTAGGCATTCTATAAATGTATCTACTATATAAATAATATAGAGTATTACAATACAGAGTGTACATATTTGAATTTATGTATATTATTCTCTTCTAACTATTGAAGTTCCTAGCTTTACTATGAATATAGCTCCTACCTAAATAGTGTGTACACACTTTATTATATGTTTATTACTATTATTCATATAATTTTGATTCTCTTCTAACTATAAACTCACTACTAGAAATGCAGCTCCTACATGAATAATAAACTTAAGTATAATATATAGCTATACAGTGTGTACACACTCAAATTAGATCATAAAATGAATCATATATTTGAGAATAATTTGTCAATCCTTTTAGCTAATTATTGCTTCTCTGGCACACAGATCTAACACTAAAGATACGAGAGTAATGATCCATTTGTCAGACGGAGTGTTGACTGAACATAAATTTCAAGGAGCACAACCCTTGCCAGGTCGCAGGGTTGCCAGTCTCTGCAAATAACGCTTGACTATAAATATACAGGCAAGAGCTGTGGCCTCCCCCCTTAAGATTTCTCTGTGCAAACATATCTTATATAGAGGTACACAAATGCCAGCATTTTGCGGGAAAGTGTACAAAGCAATTGCCGTAATTGACACAGCAGGGCGAGGCCTGAGTGGGGGACTGTGGAGGCATAGAGGAACTGAATGCACTTTAGCTGAAATGCGGCAAACTTAAACTGTAACTGAAAAGACGCTTAGCATTTTGCGGTCATTCTCATAGCCGGCGCAATGCAGCAAACTGCAGTCGGGGCAAAAACAATGCCACGACAGGGAACCAGTTACCAGCCAACCATCCAGCCATCCAGACAGACAGACAGAGTCAGATAGTCAGACAGACAGACAGACAGTCAGCCAGGGACCGAACTGTTAGCCAACCGCAATAAACAATAAAGTGTAGTTGAGTGCAGGGCGCGCAGCGAGTGTGAAAGCCAAAAGGAGAAGCAGCCAAAAAGGCAACCAGGCACAGTAGTCACATGGTGGAAGATTAGCAGCGTATAAATAATGGTTGGCATGGCGAGCGAGAGAGAGAGCGATAGAGAAGACAGACAGAGAGACGAGAGAGAGACAGTCACTGTATGTGCGAATGTGGTAAATATTTGCGGCTGGAAGAGCCATAAATATTTTTTTGTAGGTCGCCGCCGTTGTCTCAGTGTGCCACTTGAAAGGGGAGCACACATCGGGAGCTCAGGGAGAAAGTAACGTTAGTTCTGGTTGAGGTAGGTCGATAGACAGTACAGTACGTGTTGTGCTTTAATTGTACAAAGCAGTGACTATTTCATTTGCTATCATTTCCATAAATAAAGCAATCTACACTAGAATATTTATGAAAAGGTAAATAAATTGCTTTCAGTTTTCTTTTTATTGATATTACATTCAACTTAAAGCGGAGACCAACTCAAGCATTTGCTCGCATTTCAAAAAATTCAAACCGAAACCACAAAAGTGTTGCCTGCTCGGGGAAAAAGTGAACAAAGCAACCACAAATGCTACTGCCACAAATATTACAATATAAATTGCACCACACAAAATCTGCAAACAAACCAAATAAATTTTATAGAAAAATGCAATTGCAGCTCGGACAAAAAATACAACAACAACAATTTATACTCATACTGCTCACATATGAATGTGTCTAGAATTTCTCTCCTCAGGTTTAAAAAGCTAAATTTTCATAGCATAGTTTTATGCCTGTTTTCTTTTTTTGTTCAGTTGAAGTTTTTACTTTTATTTGTTTATATACAAATAACCATAACCATATGCAAGAAATTTGGGTCAAAGAGAGATGGTGTGGTGAAGAGGGGAAAGCAGAAGGGGGACGGGGCAGCTACAAAGTTATGCGAGTGAAAACTGTAAACATTTTTCGGTTTATGACTGGGCACAGAAAATGTCGTCGTCATGACCATAAATTTAAATTTATAGCAGTCCAAAATAATGAGCAAAGCAGTAAAAGTTTTTCTACATACAAACACACACACACGCACACACACATGCACACACGGACGCACACGCACATACATGCAAATTAACAGTTATGCCAAATGAGCAAACAAAGCAACAGCAGAAGCTGAAGCTGAAGCTGAGGCTGAGGCTGCAGCTGGAGAAGCAGAAGCGCCACCAGCGTTGAGTAGTGAAAGCTGTTGTCGCCTTGAAGGCTGCAATGGCAAATCATAAACAAATGGCTAAGACTACCTGCTGTTTATGGCCATATCCAAGCTATTATGAGAATGTGTGTGTGTGCGTGTGTGAGTGTGTGTGTGTGTGTGTGTATTTGGCATTCGCAGCAAATGCATAGCACACATATAGCACAACATTGCTTGCAGTAAACGTCTTCCTCTCCCGCTCTAGACTGCTGTAGCCTTATATTCATTACAAGGCAAAGATGTTGAGTTCTCTGCAGACACACACATCCTGCACAAGTACAGCTGAGTAACAAGTCAGGATTAAGGCGAGCGAGCGGATGCAGCAACAATGCAACGGCACAAGGTATTACAACAACAACAACAACAGCAACAACAACAATTACAACAATTACAACAGCAGCAATAACAACTAGAGCAAGCTGGCAAATCAAAACAAAGCTGCCGACAAGAGTCGAACAGAAGTTTACCCTACGCTCGCTTCCTCTCGCTCTCTCTCTCTTCCTCCCCTTCACTCCCTCTCTCTCTCTCTCTCACTCTTTCCCTCTGCCAGCCCCGTTAACTTTGCTCTGCCGGCTGGCAAGTTCGAAAGGTCAACGCATTTTATGGTAATTTCGAAAGCTTACAAGCATAATTTTGCAGCTGAGCTTTCCAGATCTCCTCTCTCCCTCTCTCTCTCTCTCTCTATCTCCCTTTCACTTTAATGTTTGCGTGTGTTTGCTTTTTGTCTTTTGTATTAAGCAATTTAATTCGTGCTTAGTGCATCGAGCATTGCTAAGGATTAAACTAAAGCTTCCTAATTCAAATGTTTGAGAATTACGCATTTGCTTGGCATTCATTTCGCATGATTTGCATAATTAAATATGTTATTATTTCGCGCATAGATTATAACAAGATTTACTAAGAATCTCCTATTCTCGCTTTGTGGATTCACACTTAACAGTTAATTAGCTGTGAGCAGTCGCTGCACAGTTGACAATGAGATAAGCAAAACTTCTGCTGGGAACACAATGTTTATGTGGATTAATCCACCACACAAATTCCTTTGAGTTACGTTTGTTGTTGCTCTTGCAGGTGTAAGTAATACGTATTATTCACACATCCATAAATACACTTCTTTTGCCAAACTTCTCAATTAATACAATCCCCGAGCTGTCAGACCAGCTTAGCAGTTATCAAATTTAAATCGCTTAAATTTGGTTAAAGTTATGAAAGTTCGGCGAGTAAGCACGAATAGGGTATCATGTCGGCTCACATTACCTACACTTTCTTGGCTTAGTTTTCTGAGTCATTTAGTTATTTGCATTTCTGTCTTTCTCAGCTGAGTTTTTAGACATTTTGACAATGTTTTCTGCTGCAGCAAATTGTAAAAAATATGCGTTTCCCATCCCAACCCTCTCTACTTATTTATTACCTATTATCTGTTTGTGAGTGCTTCTCAGTGTATGTGTGTGTTCACTCATTTGTTGTATGCTACTGTCCCCAAAATGCAGCTGATTCCATGTTGCATTCAGCATGTGCCTCTACTAATGTCGAAGACATGAAAACATGCCGTTAACAACAATACATTTGTGTATTTAGGTCACTTCATCTGCTTCTTATTTGTTGTAGAACAAATATCGCAAAAATACCTGAAGCCGAGAGAACAAACAGCAAAACACAATTTCACACTTACACCTCATTGAAATATAGATATTTATTAACTATTTATTTCTTTTACAAGATGCTGTGCCGTCCTCAGAGATATTGCTTTAGAAATAGCGACAGAATCAATGCAAACGATGAGCAATGAATGGGAGTCAGCAGCGATTGATTGCAACGATAAATCGCTTTGTTATCGAACGATAATTTCACAAACTGCTAATTAGCAAAATTTGCAAAATTAAATAAGTTACTCATAAAACGAAGCAAAGCTTTAAGAACAACAACAGAGGAGCTGAGGGGCTGAGGAGGCAGCATTTTCCGCAGGGGGCGAGCTTCCGCGTCGTGTAAAGAATGAACTTGACATACCCGCAGCCAGCGCAGCAGTATCAGCCGCTGCAAATGACAAAGTGCTTGTTGCAGAACGAGAAACTAGGAGAAGGTCGAGCCAGAAGAGTCAGAAGAGACAGCGGGCAGCAGGGAGAGGGCAGCAGGGAGAGGGCAGCAGGCAGAACCGTGACCAGGCGACGCGACGCGACGGACGCCGCAGAGCGGAAACTCTTTGGGACCACAGAAAACGCTGAGTTGTGGGCGACGCCAGCAACAGCAATAACAAACTATAACACCAACCAAAGTCAGTAAGTATGCTATGATTTACTAAGTGCTCGAATAGTAGATACCCTAGAACAAATGAGCACGCAGTGTGACCATAAAGACTCCAGCTAGGAAAATTAATAACTTTGCAATATAGTACAACAGAAAAGTGCGAAAAGTAATAACTTTTGGAATCTCTAACCTTATTAAAATTCATTCATTCATTTACAGGGTATCATTCGAGCGGTGTATTAACACACGCCCGCGAAAAGGACAACAACGGCGACATTTACAGACACAACGTGGGGAGAGCCATGGAAACAGATTCACTGCAATGTCCCCCGTTGTGTTGTTTGACTTCGGGATGAGCTCAACAGAGCTCATTCGAATTCCCTGGCGTCATATTTTTATTTCATATGTTTTTATTTCATTTATTTATTTTCTTATTTTCCTTGTTTTATTCGTTTTTTGCTTTTTAATACATTTTTTGTTTTGTTTTTTGTATTGTTATGCAGAGGAATATTTTGGCGAACAAGGCGACAACAGTGAAAAATGTCAGATGAAAACTTTTTAGCGGAAAACTTTGCTAATTACACGCAAAATGTTTGGTTTTTGGGACAGTGCAGCTAACGGGAATTGCAAGCAGCAGAAATTCTTGTTGTTTCCCATAATTAATTTGTGGCAGCCACATTCCTCTTTTTACAAACCAAACGTAATGAGAATTTAACTTTTAAAAATATAAAATTATTTTTCAAAATTCCATTATCTAGTAAAATTTGCTGCCTTAAAGAGGAAATAAGTTAACAACTATTTGCGACTCTATTCTGCACATAAACTCATACTATTTCGACAATTTTATGTTAATAAATTAAAAGTTAAGCAGCACATTTGAAATGATACTTTAAAGCAATTTCTACAATTTTAAGGGATGCAGTAAATTTAATATTTAATTGAAATAAAAGTTAGAGCTGAGAGTTAAAACTATTGCTTGTTAAGAATAATAATTTAATATAATAAATAAATAATATATTTAATTATATAATAATCTTAATAACATTAATGCAAACTAGTAAACCTAGTGTAATCTCTACATTCTGTATGTAATCATATCTAATTATGTCTTATGAAAATAAAATTATATATAATCAATTGAATGATTGTCTTTTATTTGTTGTTAGGCTGACAGTGGGTAGCTCGCAGCGAGTGCACATAAACATTAATTAAAGCTGCAGCGCAATAAAAACATATAATAAAAGCTCAATATCCTACATAAACACTTGAGCAAATTATGGCGTACTTACAACTTGCCAGAGATAACGGTAAACATATAGCGTGTGTGCATATGCGCAAAGTCGCCAATAACGAGGCACGGCTTCTCGTGGATTCGCAGGCGTGGCAAGGAGTAACCTGGCACAGTGGAGTGAATATCACAATTTGGAGTTTGATTTCAAGAGAAGAGTGAAGCAGGGAAAGATTAAGAGAAAGAAACAGAATAACGAATTCTAATGCAATTATAGATAAACAATAGATATTCTTATGTGTAGTTGTAGATCTTACTTATGTTTATATTATAATTATTTTTCTGTTTATACAAATTAACTTTTGAAGAACTTGAGGAAGCAAATAGAGTTCTGGCTTTTTAATTGCATAAAGCATAAAACAAATAACTTATTAGAAATATTAATTTAATTTTTATTAATTCTTCCTAAATACTTGTTATATTTTTAACATTTTGTTTGAAAAGTTTTACAGATAAAATACATCTTTCAATTTAAAATCAATAAACTCAAAACAAATAATTAATTATTACTTTTCTTCAACAGTTACTTGTGATTTTGATTATATTTTAATAAGTTTATAATGTAATAAGAATTTAACTCTCTACCTCTCTCTCTCTCTCTCTCTCTCTCTCTCTCTCTCTCTCTCTCTCTCTCTCTCTCTCTCTCTCTCTCTCTCTCAACTCAGCGACAATTACTTATGTCAGTTATAAACGAGCTTTGGGCCCACTGTGCTGTGGTAGCACATTGAGCATTAAAAATCAGTAAAAAGAAATCAACAGACATTAAAAGCGATGACGACGACGATGACGAGGGCGAGGACGAGGGAGAGGACGAGGAGTAGTTGAAGAAGGACGAACCCGACGTCGAAGGCGTTAAAGATGATGACGCCACTGATATGGCAAGTTGCCAGGGCAAAAGCCAAAGGGATAATGCAAGGCGCGAGTGGCAAACGAAGCAGAGCGACAGCAAAGGAAAAGACATGCATAAAAATAAACACAACTTAAGGCAACAAAGTTGTAGCTCCCTCTCTCACTCTCTGTCTTCTCTCTCTCTCTCTCTCCTCTTTACATCTGTTTGTATCTGTCCTGTAGCCATGTGTTGAAGGCACCTGTGGGCGCCCCAAGGAGCACTCGAAACTGTCAATTATGTAATGTTACACAATGTTTATTATAATTTTTATGTATCTCGACGTAATTACATGTCTTGCGCTAATATTTATTAAGCTTGTAGTCGGTAATAAGCAAAAAGGTGTCGTACACTTTTATGAGTTTATTAATGAGCTTGTCCACAGCGTCAACGTCCTCCATTTCCAGGAAGAGCACCTTGGCACCGAGCATTCGCTTCAGCCTCGTATCCAAAGGAGCTCACATGTCCAATTAACGCAACTCATGGAATCACGTATAAGCAAAACTAACAAGCCATAGGGGCCGAGGGAACCGTGCGGAGTGCATCAACTTTAAGCTATCAACACACGTTCCGAATCAACTTGAAGCTTCGAAACTTTGACTCAATTAACATGTTGCCGATAGGAGCAGAACAAACAGCTACAGCTGCAGCTCCCTACACTCCTCCTCCTCCTCCATTTACAGAACAACCTTCTCCTACTCCGCCCCGGGTCACGTACACGGGCACCAACAAAAACATTGGACACTTCGCTATGCGCCGTTGCCAATGAAGCAACAATTTTGCACAATGAACTTCTCCTAGACATGGCGGGGTCAGTTCATCGAGTCCAGGACGAAGGATCTAAGGATTGTGGCTGCCTGAATTATTATCTTTTAATTGGGTGACATGTGTCAGCGGCTTTTGTCATTTTCAGCGCGTGTTCAGCCAATCCTCCCCTCCCCTTTCCACATATATTAGACATGCTTCCTCTCAAGGAATTGTTGTAGACATTTAGCCAATGACCAGGATATCAGATTGTGGTTGCACGAGTTGTTTGTTATGAATGGAAACTCAATAGGTATTATTACACTATATAAAGTGAACTTTAAGTAAATATTTGTAGTTGTATTTAGATGATTTCTTTATGTTTTGCTGTAAAATGAGAATTCAAATCATTATAGAGAAATGTGAGTAGAAGAGGAACTTAATAATAGATAGAAAATACTTTATACTCTTTCTTAAATTTAATAAAATATGTATAATTAATTAGAATACATAATTATTCTACTTTCATAATCTCATATCACAGAATATTCCTTAAAATGTGCTTTAAATATTCATGCAGATTTCAATGGGACACAAAAGCTTTATAGAGTTCACTTGCAACTTATTATTAATATTATGCTTTCTACTTATTATTAAGTTATGCGAAGATTCCCTCTAGATAGAGATAGAGTGGGAGGCAGAGTGAGACAGAGACAGAGAGAGCTGTCACTTAAAGCCTATGCATATCATTCACATTTCTCCTTTGTTTACAAACTTAATTTCATGCTTATTATTTTCGGAGTGTTTCCCCAGCCTCCCCAAGGCAACGGAGCGCTGATAATGAAGATGGCTGTGGTATGACGATAATGATACTGCATAATCATAATGATGATGATGATGAGTTATATGCTCAAAGCGAAATTAAGCAGCTCCAAAGCATGACACATGCCCCCACTGAGACTCGCATTGTGACTTTGACTTTTTGCAACAGAGGACAAAAAACAAATGAGAGGGTGGAGGGTGGAAGTGAGAAGTGGGAATATGGGCAACGCCTTTCAAACAGAATCTGTTGCCTTGTTGGCCCTGTGCGTGCGGCAGCCATTAAATTAAATAATTTAATGCTCGGCAAGCGCTGAAAAGTATGCTATGAATTGTGTTTGCGCCCCCAACAGCTGGCCATGATGTCCTTGAACTTCTTGCAACGCCGCCGAGTTGCATTTCAAATTGTGCAAATTATGTGGCATTGCAAGCCGTCAAAAAGTTTTGCTGCTCCCCACCCACAATTCCTTCCCCTCCCGCTCACGCTCTCTCACACCCAACCCAACGACAACCACTTTCCGGCCATAGCTGTCATTACTCAAACGCAGGTCTAAACTTTTCAGAGCACCTTTTGCTTTGGCTGGAAAACTGCCTAAAAAGTCAATGTCCTGTTGAGTGTCCTGGCGTGCATGTGCTCGAGCTGCGAATTGCGAGTTGCCAGTTGCGAGTTGCCAGTTCTGAGCTGCGAGCGTCGACTGTCGAGTGTCTAACTGTAGACTGCAAACTTGCCGTTCACATATAGTTTACAGGCCGCGCTTGTTTACACACTCATACACACACACACACACGGACCTTCCCTCTGCGTTTCCAGCATTTTCCTCACATTTTTTTAATGGCGCACTTCAGCGCTTTTCGGTGGCTTCGCTTCGTCATCCATTCCTGCTTTAAACGTTATTATAGCGTCTTTTTATAGACGTATAAATATCATCGTTAAGTTCGTCATAAAAAAGAGGAAACCAACTAACGCTACATACGAGTATCTGCATGTGTGCATGTGTGTGTGTGTGTGTGTGTGTGTGTGCTCTAATGATCGCTGTGGCCAGATATCGTTAGCCGTGGCTCTCCACAAGGATTACTCGTACATACTTAGTGCAGCGCAAACAAATTACTGTTAATTAAACTCGAAATTGTTGTGCGCCGCACTTAAAAGCACTTTTGTGTTAGTTGTGTGTGATTCTGTGTGTGAGTGTGTGTGTGATAACAGCGAATGGGACGAATGGCTGACGAGATAGTTTGCCTGGAAGGCAGAGAGGGGCAACCTCTTGTCCAACTAATTTGCTAGATATCACTAGCGGCTATCTTCCCCTCTCTACCTCTCTTGTTCTCTCTCTCTCCCTCTCTCTGTCTCTCTCCATCATTCTCCTGCTGTCTGTGTGCTCAGAGTCAGCGGAAATAACTATATAATTTAAATATTGCAGACCAAGCACTGCATTTTTTGTTTTATAAACTTTGCTTTGCTTTGGGGATAATAGTCGATTTTTGGTTTTCTGAAACTTTTTATATTGGATAATTAATTAATAACAAACGCAAATGGATATTGTTTAACATTGTGTTTAAATTAATTAAAGATTGGATAATTACATATTAATGAGAAAAATTGTAATAAAGGTATTAATAATAATAATAACAAATGATGTAGAAATTAATTGAATTTTGAAAATGTAGAGCTTTTATTTATAGTTATTTTATTGTTAATAAATAAATAAATTATAAGATCATGAAGCGAATTTAAATTATAAAAATATTTATTAATTCATAATTATTATTATTATTTAACAGAAATAATAATTTTACTCTTTTAAATCTTGTTTTAGATGTCATTCGTTGCTTGCATTCGTGATGCCGAAGAGCAAATGGAGATTGCTAATTGGGTTGAGAGGGATGGCAAGTCATGTGATAGGCAAGCAGTCACGCCAGGCTATTATATTGGGTTGCCAGACTGTTAGAAAAGATACTGATAATATGCACGAATTAGCTCCGCTGCAAATGAATCATTTGTAGCAATGCCAACGATTGTAAATTAGCCACACACTCTCGCACACACACACACACAACCAACACACAAGAGGCTCTACTGCTGGCAAGATCATATGAAGTCATAATTATCATATTTCTATGCCCATCACGCCTGGACATTCAGCACAGCTGCTTCGCAGCACGTGTGATTAGTTGCCTTTTGTTGCAGTAGTTCCAAAAAAAAAGAACAAGAACAAAAAGAAAGAGAACTTAAAATGCGCCTTAATAAATGTGCAGTATTTCGTTTTTGCGCTTCTTTTTCCATGCAGCTTGCAGTTGTTACGTGCCGCATGTGGCAAGGCATGAGGCAATATTCTTTTGGGAGAAGAGCTTTGTAAATATTTGAGTAAGACAACTTGCCATTTTGCGCTGTAATTCGAATGAAAATTTCCACAGCAAGTGCAAGTCAATGAACTAGCTCGCTTTGTGAACCTTTTGAATGGGTAATTACGGTTTTAATATGGATTACAATGGGGTTAACTCTTTACACTGGCCTTGCGCTTAAGGCGACTTTTCAATTTTTCACTCAACAACACCCAGAAAAAGTATGCAAATGTCTGCATTAACACATTTCCTCATCTAACATGCCATTAGTCAAAGCAGCCAGCAACAACAACTACACCAACACCAACAACATCAAGGAGGAGCTGTAAAAAATAAAGGGAACAAGGAAATCAAATAGTTTACCTACCATTAATTACCGCCATGGGGCAGTTTTCTCTCTGTGTTTGTGCGTCGGGCAGGACGATGACGAAAGTTTGCAACGAACCGGAGCCCAAAAACTTTACCTGCCTTTACACACACACACACACACACACACACCAGTCGCACACATACACTTCACACGCAGGTGAAGCTCTTGTTGTTGCTGTAGGGGGCTCTTTATGCGTCAGCCGCAAAGTATGCAGCAAATATTTAGATATGCCTACGAACCCAAGAAAAGTTGTGAGAATTGGAGAAAGAGTTACTGGGGAGGGCCGAGCTCGTCGCATTAGTTAAAAGCGTTCTGGGGGCCACTTTGGAACGCTTAATTAACACTTTATTAGCTTAGCTTCAACGAAAGGCTTAACCTGGCTTATACGACCAGCTGCAAGTAGAACTTGATATTAGGAGAAGAAACAAAGGGGAAAACGGTGAGAGGGTCTTGCATGTATGTGATTTTTGTGGTAAATATGCAAACGAACCACAAAAATCTGTAACAAAAATGCTTAAAGGCTGGAAAAACTATTTAGGAGTCATGGATTGGGTTATTGCGGCTTTTTTGGTAACGTTATCGGGCACACGTAATTAGAGCCAGGTCCAGAGTTTGCATTTGACTTCAGGCGCGGAGGGAAGTAATGTGAACTGATGTGATCCAAATCATATAATCTAATTAGGCTAATTCAATTAGAAATGGCTCGTTGAGCGAGCAGAGGCATATATTAAATTAAAAATAAGTGGAACCAGTATTGAAAGAGGGGATAAACTGCTTCTCATATCATAACAAGGTGTAAATGGGTATGAAAGTGTATTATGCAAGAGTTAGGCTGATAGTAAACTAAGTAAAAAAGCTGAAAAATGTAATTATATTCTGCTAAAAAAAGAATGAATATAAAGTAGTAGAGTAAATATAAGATATTTATTGAAATCAAATTAAAAACAATTTTAATTAGATGTTAATTAATCAAATAAATTACTGCAAAATCTGAGAAACTTTTCCACGAAGAAACTTAAAAACAGCGCTGACTAATATGCAAAACAAGCAAATAAACATGAATTTTAACGTCTCAACTCGAATGTCAACTTAAAGTCAGGCGGAATTCTGCCCCAAAGTGGATTGCTGACCAAATTGAATGGAATGCTCGCATAGAAAGGAAAGCAGACAGCAAGGAGAAGCAGAAGGAATGCCTATAGAAACTTATCTTAATTGAATTATCAAAAATTATGCGGCACACTTAAGACGATGACTGAGACAGAGCTAAGGGAGAAAAACTGTTGCTGTTGCTTGATCGAGGAGGCCTTCAACAATGCCCACAACAAAGGACACGCAATTTGGTTGCGGAGCAAGGAGGTCGCTTCACCTGCCAACGGATGAGTCAAGAGGCAGCTACATTTTGCGGCATTTAACTTTTTAAATGCCAGAGACGTTGGCGAAGACGAAGACGAAGACGAACAACTTCTATTGCCAGTCGAGCAGTTGAGGAACTAATGAAGACGCTTGTTGATAATTTATGGTCCTGCAGCACGCAACTTTGTGCGTCACGGGCCAAGTGGCTACAAGCTGAATGGCAACTTGAGTGTGAGGGAGGCAAGTGCGCTTTTTGAGCGATTAACTCTGAGTATAACACAATTAACATAGTCTCTGCAGCGCTCTCTCATTATTCGACTCTCTTTTTCTTTGTTGCAGCGCCATCTAGCGTTCAGTATTGCACTCCAAGTTGGCGTTACATTAATGAAAATGGCGTGTAAGTGGCATATTTAACTCGTTAATTGTTTCGCGTTGTCGCATTCGCTAGACAATAAATCATTTGCCAACATTTTGACTTGATTAATGACTATTCACAAACAAAAAAGTTTTGATGAATATATCTAAGAAGGGTTAAGAAAGAGGACGCTCTCCTACTCTATCTTTCTTTATCTATCTATTTATTCGATATCTTGGAAAATATTCTTTACAATTTTAAAGTAATGTTTATTAAAACGTTCTATCTTCCATTTTCATATTATTTAAGGATATATTTCTTTTCACAGCATGTTGAATTTGTAATAAAGAAATTATAATATAATAATTTCTGAAATACATTTAAAACTCTGTTAACCGCTTGATCTACTCTAGTTTTACTTAAGCACTGTGTACTTCAATTAACCCAATTATATGATATTGTTTACTCGTTTATCTGCCTGTAATTTTATGAACATTTGATATGCTTCCTCTGTTTGGTTAATTAACTTAAGTGTTAGCAAACTGTACTAAATACCTTCGTAATTAATCTTTCACGCTCAGCTTAGTGTCGGCAGACGGATACGCAGAGTTTTTCCATTGAACTTTTCTATTTTTCATTCACCCCAACAGGGAATGCAATGTAAATTGTAATTAGTACAAACAGTTCAGTACTTTTTCATTCCTTTTGGTTCACACAAATTTGGCAAAGTTTTGAAACGTCCAAACCATCGACAAACTCTATGGAAAGCCAAATATTTAAATTTGCATTCAAACTACACAAATAAATTTAAATATAAAACACACAAAATAAACAAAATAAAAAGGCATGAAATAAAATTTATTTCAGGTCAAACACTTGACTTTTTAGTCGTTGTTTCGAGTGCATTTTGGGGGCCTTTTGCCATTTATAGATTTTTGCGGTCAAAATTAGTTTGGGTTTCACTAACAAAAAGCGTGGCATACTATTTTGGGGTCGACAGCGAAAGTTGCGCATAAATCAAATGAGGCAGAGGCGTGCCAACGCCCCTAACAAACACCCCACTCGAGTTATGAACGAAAATCAATAAAAATGCGCTGCAAAGTAGGCTATGAAAATTTTCCTGCCGGTCTGCAGTATCTTAAAGTGGCCTGAAAGAATGCTACTTACTTGAATTGCACGTCGATAGGGCTAACGATTCTCTTATTTAAATATTCAATTTAAGGGCCTTCGTTTAACGGGTTTGCTCTCTAAACTTTGGCAATAAAAACTGTGGACTTTTGAAGGGAAAAGTCAACGAGAATAAATAAATGAATATGAAAATAAAGACGAAGTCGTTGATTCTTTACACTTTCTGCTACTATATATATATTTATAATATAACAATTATATTATAATTTCTTATTAATTGGATAAGCTTTAATATTTATTAATTTGAATATTAGCTAAAATATTTATATATTTTTATAACTATATATTTTAATAAACATTACTTAATTATTTAGAAAAACTATGATATTTATTAATTCGAATATTAAATGAAATATATAAATATAGAAACCTAAAGATATACATATCTTTTAAGTCATTCAAAGTACTAGTCTCTGTAAGAGTATACAATAAAAATATTCGCGCTACTTGAGTGCATCATCAAAATTGTTGCCTGTCTAGACTGCAAAATTTGTTTGCTGTTCGCTGTTTTGGTTTTGGTTTATTACAAAAAATGTTTGTCTAAAGTTTGACTTTATGCCTCTATCACACACACACACACACACACACACACACACGCTCACACATATATACTACTCGAGGGGGAAAAATGTATTTTTAAAAATGTTTCGCATGATTTTTAGTCCATAATTCTTTGTTGTTCTTTTGGTTTAAGTGAGGCAGTGAGTACAGAATAAAATCAGTTAAAAATTTGAAATTCAGTCGGAAATGCAATTAATGTTTTTTGAGGGGGACTCGTAATCCTCACATCCTTCGTCCTGGCACGTAGTTATCTGAGCGCAGCATGAATGGTTATAATGAAGAAAGTTGAATGTATTTATCAACCAGCTCTCAAGCTCAGTGCTTTTACATTAAAATTAGAACAAGGCAATAATTATGATAAAATAAGTTAGCAATGGAGGGTCGCAATATATCCTGGATCCTTATTACTTCATTAATCTTAATATTCATTAAATTCAATTTGATTAATTGAATATAAAATTGCTTAATAAAATACAACAAATTAAACAATTTTATGACTTTAGCAAAAGAACTCTGCGCTTAGTATAAATTAGTTATTTGCAGGGATATTTTAACTAAAAATCGTGACGGGGCGGAACTGTTGACCTGCAGCTCACGGCGAGGCTGAGCTGAGCTCACTTAATATTTGCCACTTGAGTGACCCGCAGATTTGACCTCAAATTAAGTTTTCCTGGCTCAAATCCATTAGCAAACCGAATGAAGAGAAAGAACCACGAACTAGGAAACTTCAAAGGGCAACCATTTTCTTCCTTTTCCACCAATTTTTCCCTCATTTTTTTTATGCTTGGTCACTACTCTGACAGCTAACGACAGCGAGCATCGAAGTTTTACTCTGCGTTTGCTACATTTTGCACTTTTTTTTTGGGTGCAAAAATAATCACCGCGCTAAAAGCAATGACCTGACCCGGTCCCCCATCCTCTTCTCTATGTCCTCTAGCGATGCCTGCTTTACGTTAAGTGCAGTCCGTAGGATTTTCCTAGTTTCTACGAAAAATCTTTACTCATTGAGAGTTGCGTCTTGGAAGTTTCCCACTGCCTTCTGCTGGCCCCCTCTCTGTCCTGCGGCGCTTTGCGGTATTTCGTGTACGTGCTTTTCATACCAAAAAAATGCAAGATTCGTGCAAAATTCACCTCAAACGCGGACTCCGTCCCATTCACCGTCCCCCCTTGGCAGGAAAGACGAAGCACTGCGGACTGCACGCACTTCATGGCGCTTGGTTTTTAGTTTAACATCATTAAGTATTTCTAAATGAGCGCTGCTTTGAAATTAAAATTAGATTTTTTTGCTCTTGAATTTAATTTGAAATTCAGCTGCTGAATGCGGCAGGGGAGGAGGTGGAAATGAAGTCGGCGGCATTTAAAATCGTTAACGGCCTGCAGGCCCAACGCTTGCTCTCGCTGTATGTGTGTGTGGGGTGTGTGTGTGTGTGTGTGTGAGTGGGTGTGTGCACCCACATAATTAAGTGAATTATGCATATGCATATGTGCAGGGGGGCAAAGGTGATTGGGGGCACACTATGATGTTTGGCCTAGTGCTGTAGACTTGGCTTTTGAAGCGTCGCGTCAGCGCCAAACGGCAGAAACTCGGCTAAAAAAATGTAACGTAATTTATTTCAAGTGACTGCACACGCAGAAAGCATGTATATGTGTGTGTGTGTGCGTGTGTGTGTGAGTGTGACTCTTGACCAGCATTTCATGTTGCGGCATTTTAATTTCATGGCATACTTTTAGGCATCAACATAATTTCGTATGCAGCTCATGAATTCCGTTACGCGAGAGCGAGAGAGCAAGAGAGCACTCTTCTAGCGTGTCGCACTCGATTCCTCTCTCTCTCTCTCACTCTCACACTCTCTTGCTATCTACGAAAACAGTGTGTCAGACATTTCTTTGATTTGTGTTGCCTACTTTTCGCTTTGCTACGTGGCGAGACACGTGCCCAAGGGAATGAGATTGTGCTCCGGCTGCTAATTTAAACAGCCGAGTATTTATTTAGTTATTTAGGAATGTATATCTCTTAATAAAATGTCAATGTCAATGCTAAAATGTAAATTGGGACTTGTAATATTTAAGCTTTATAAAGTAATGTAATGTAATTATGATAATCTACAATTAAATAAAAATTGAATAATTAGTAAAATTAAAATAATAATAATTAATATAAATAATAACTAAAAATAAAAAACTTTTTCAAAATAATATAAAATATTTGCAGATTATAATGCAAATGCTTCAAGTACATTCAATATAATCCAATATATATTTTATATTTTATTTAATATACTATATATTATAATTAATTGATACCAACTAAAAGCTTATTTAAAAATAGAATTCAATTGCTTATGGTTTAAAATTATTTAAAGTTTATTAAATATTTTACAGTTTTGCAAAAACATTTTACTTTAATATTATACAAACTTCTGTTAAATGGTTATCGCATTTAAATGAAATATATTTTTAGATTAGAAAATTTAAATTGAATTCTACAGCTGTGTAGCAGTTTGAGCAACGGCATACTTTAGGCACACAGACACCTTTTATATTTCCATAATTAATATTTAATTAAAAATGTAATTGCCTCAATCGTTTTTGCATTTGAGCATTATTTACAGTTGCGCAAATAATTTCAATACGCATACTTCAGTGCACAGCAGCAGACAAAGCGAGGGCGAAAGACAGAATGGAAAAGGAAGTGGGAGAGGGGCCATTTTGAATGCAAATAAAATTGATTAAAAATCTAACCTAGTTGAATTGAAATTATAAAAGGCCATCAAACAATTTCAACTAAAGTCGCGTTCAGCTGGAAAATGTGTAATTAATTAATAACAAAAGCGGAAATTGATAATATTTAATGAGCAAAGCACTGAATGAGCCGCCGCAGTTGAAAGCTGTCAAATGGAAAAGTAAAGCCTTGCAAATATTAATTTAAATTCAAAATATGAAAAAAGTTAATAACAAACAGATAATAATTAATAGAATATAATAAAATAAAGAACTACAGTTCATCAAATATAATAATATATATCATAAATAATAATATAAATATTCTCTAGCAACAATTGCAATTTATTATTCAACAACTGTATTTTGTGTCCTTCAATAACTTTATTAAGTCGTGGACTTTCTGTTACCTTTTGACGTGTATTTATAGCCAGGATTCTTCTTGCCGCATCAATAAATAATAATCGAGGGTAGCGTTTGCTCTTGGGGGCGTAATCGTAATGCCCCCTCTGGTATTTGGAACTCCTCTTCTTTCCCAAATTCTTTATTTTCACATGAACCATCATGAATTACGTCGTTTAGCTTTGACCTTTGACGGCTCTGTTACATATTTTTACCCTTGTAATTTTACCCCATTTCAATTTTTTGTTCTTTTCAGGCTTCTTGTTTGCGTGTGTGCGTGATGTGTTTATTAATTTCCCAATTGTTGTTGTTCTTGTTGTTGTTGTTCTTGTTGCTGTTGTTGTTGTTGTTCTTTGCAACGGTCGACATTCAATTACGTTTTTAGTCCAAAGCATTTATGAAAATTAAAAAGAGCCGACATACCAAATAACTAAAGGGAAACAGGCACAGGAACACCAACAAAATGAGTGACAATTTGTATAATTAGTCCACAGCAAAGGGGGCGAGGACAATCAAGGGCTAACGCGACTACGGGGCGTATGCGTTATGTCGGAAATTGGGGACAGCGTTTGATGTGACGTCCCCCAACATTTGCTTTATAATTATGCCACAACATTTCTTTTTAACATTCGACAATTTGAATTTAATTCGAGCCCAACTGAGAAATGCGTTCTCTACTTGTAGACATTTTTATTGATAAATTGAATAAATTTATTAATGGTATTTATTTCACTTTGTGCTTGCTTTAATTAATTTTTTTGTAAATAATTAAAATAAAATATGTATTTGTGTTTTGTGAGTTTATTATAATAAGTAATTTAAATAAAACATTTATTTAACAAGTAAATAAATGTAAGTATATGTGTTTACATAAATAATTTAAATAAAACAATTTCTTGCTTTTGTAGTCTTTTTAATTGTTATAAGGAATTTAAAAATAATATTTAAATAATTTAAGTAGAATAGTTACTTGCTTTTGGTAAGTTTGTTAATTATTTTAATAGTTATTTTAAATAATTTAATCGTCTTTTGTGAGCTTATTTATTATTATGAAGAATTTGTATAATATATTTATTATTTAACATTATTATTAATTTGAATAACACATTTAATTTCTTTTTGTGAGTATATTAAATATTATAAATAATTAAAATAAAATATTTATTTTCATATTGTGATCTATTTAATTATTATAAATAATTTAAATAATATATTTACTTCTGTAAGTTTCTTAATTGATATAGATAATTTAAATAAAATATTTATTATTATGTTTTATAAATAATTTAAATTAAATATTTACTTGCTTTTTGAGAGTTTTCTAGTTACTATAAATATTTTAAATAAATAGTTTATTATTAAATATTATATATAATTTAAATAAAACATTTAATTGATTTGTGTATGTTTATTCAATATTGTATATAATTTTAGTACACTATTTACTTGCCTCTCTAGAGTTTATTAATTATTTTAAATAATTTAAGTAATACAATTACTTGCTTTAATCATACACTGCTCTTTCAAGCAGCTAAAAGGACAGGAATTAAGCTTCGGCTGCTTTCACCAATTTATTACAGCAAATGCACTTTAAGCAGCTGCAACTGACCCGTTTAGTGGCTGGCACACGCCAAAAAGTATGCAACATTTGTTGTGCCTCGCCTGTGAGTCTCTCTCTTTCCCGATCCCTTCTCTCAGTCACTCTCTCTCACTCACACACACTCTCCGTCTCCCTCTCTGCATGTGTGCTGCATAGTTTTAGGCTGTTGCACTTTGTCCATCTGATAAGGTGCCGGCCTAATGGTCTTTGGTGTTTTGTGTGTGTGTTTTGTATTAGCTATGCAACACTCCCCACCCCTCCTCTAGCAACCTAACACACCCCTTATGCACCCACTTCAGCGTGTGTGCGTGCCAAAGCAACGGAAGTTATTTCAGACGTTTTTATGCCTTTTGTTTTGGGGTTTGGCTTTTGTTTGGTAACCCTTTTTGGTTACTTCGCCATTACTGTTGTTGTTGCTGTTGTTGTAGCTGTGCGTGAGCGGCACCACGACTACTGACTAACTAACTAACGGGATTTCATGTGCCGTTCATTTTATTCAGCTGATAATCGTTTAGACCATTGCCAGACACATTCACTAGGCAAAGCCAAGCCAAGTGAACGCTTTGCCGAAGTTCAGCGCTCGCCAAAGTGTGGCTAAACACCGGAAACGGAAGTGAAAGCGCAGTTTTTGTGTGTTGTTACATTGAAGTAACGATCCGAACGACGACAACGACAACGACCAAATTATATTTATGTACCACCTCGCTTAATACTCTTTCCCCACCTCTAAATCACCCTTTTTTTCAGTCTCTCTCTCTCTCTCTCTCTCTATAACTATTGATTTTGCTGTGCATTGGAAGTTAGAGTTCATAAAATGCCGAATATTGACTTGAAGTTAGAGTTAAACGCTAGGAACTAAAGCATATTTTAGCGAGAACTTTGCGAAAGTTGTTAAAATGGAAATATTTGAACACTTTAAGGTTTATTATAAACAAAAATATATAATCTATATTTATAAACAGTAGGCGTTTGCTTTCTCTCGACTGTAGCCTTTCGTTCAATAGAATTCTGGCATACAGTAAACTCCTACCTATCTAAAGAAGCTTTTAGTTAATCAGTTGATAAAAATAGACACTCAAGTCCTTTCGAAGCAAAGCTGCTTCTTAAACTCTCGTTCCATCCCGTCTCTACAGAGCAAGCTATCCAATTGAAGATTGAAGATAGAACCTCAGTCCTGTCTCCATTTTGTCTCAGAAATGAGCAAACAACTTTTTTGATTTGGGCCACATTCTTTTGTCGAACAGAATATTTAAACATCTCAGGAAATATTTAATGAATTCGATTTTATTGTTTGCCATTTACTTCTCTTACTCACTTTTGTGGGCCAATTTAGCGTTGTTCTCTTTCGATGTCGATATCGATATTGAAATTCTTTTTAAAGTTCAAACGCAAAACTTTGTCATATTAAATTTAACCAAGTGCTTGGCCAATTTGCGAGCAACAAATTTGAACCCAAATTCATCTTGGAACAAATGTATATTAATCGCCTGCGACAGCTGAAGCTAAAAATAACTCAACCAATCAATCAGCACAGCCTTTGAGCAGATATCTCCCTCTTCTAATACTTTATCATATAGTTAGAAATGTATTTGTTAACTAATTTAATTGATAAGGCCGACCGAGTTTGTCTGCCTGCAATGGAAATTGAAATTCTTGCTGACATTTAATGAGCACTTTGTGCAAATTAAACACAAAATAAGGAGCATGTTCTGGATTCACACGCCGTCAAAAGGCTCAACTAGTTGGGAGCAGCAACACGAACAACGGCAATGACAACAACGACCATAACACAAGTGTCGAGCTGCAAAAAGGGACAACGCAGCACAGCGCAACACACAACGAAATAAAAAGGACAAAGGTTTTCGGCTCCTTTTTGCCGCTTGTCAATGAAAAGCTGTGCAAAATGGCAAGAAAATGTAATAAAAATTTGTAACGCCATCAACGTTTTCCTCCGCTTTCTCTCTCCTCCACTTTCTCCCATTCTCTCCGTTTCTCTGTGTATCTCTCTCTCTCTCTCTCATTAAGGAAGCAATAAAAATGTCGCTTAATTGCAAAAAGTTTTGCTTAGATTTTCATTATTTTATTGCATACTTTTTTGGGTTTCGTTGGCGGTATTTTTCTGGCTGTTCGCCTCTTCCCCTCCCAGCCGCTCTACTAAATGCCCTACTCCCTGGAGTGCGGGTCAGTCAATGCGTGTTGTGTTTTGGGTTCATTTTCCCACACGACGCGTGTTTTTTGGTAAGTTCTTCGTTTCGGTTGCCGGAAGCGCAGCAAAAGGAAACTTCTCATATTTTATTAACCGTCGACCCGCCCGGAGAATGTGAACTGTGGAATGTGAACTGCAGCTGGCAATTGCTGTATGAGCTGTAGGAAAATTGTATTACTACGCATTTTCAGGGACAATTTGAAGACAATTTAGTAGCTTAAATCATGCAAATTTAAATATATTTAATTAAAAGAGCTATCTATCTATTGGAAATTAAAGTAGTGATTACTTAAGAGAGCTGAGATGAAGTAGAGATAAGAATAGTAAGCTTAGAGGCATAAATATTATCAAATAAGCAGCATTCGAATAAGGAAATGAATATCCCATGCAATGAATACAATAAACGATAACACAATCGATACATTATACAGCGTATCACTCTCAGTCTGAACAGGATTAGTTAATCCTATTGAATCGTTCGTTTTCCATACCCTCTGCAGGTACACAAGCAAACACACCGAATTCTAGTTGTTCCACAAGTGTTGCATAATATTATCCATGAAAATAAAAACAATTTTGCCGTCTGTTGACTTTCGTCGAGCGATTTTTCACTTTAAATAACTGCTCGACTATTAAATGCATGCCTGACCATTTAAATGCATTCATTGTTTGCTCTGCCGGCCACGTTGAAAGCGAGTAAACGGATTCATGCAAATGGCCCGAGTCATGTGTTGATATTATGTGCATTTTTTAACTGATTCTCCGTTGATTCCCAAAGAGTGAAAACACACACACACACACACACACACACACACATAGTTTCTACTTAAAAGTTATTATTAAGCGCATTCCAAATGGCATTTTCGTAATTAATGCAATTGAAATACATTTTCAAATTGAATATAAAAGCATTCTGATTAACTGCTCACTCGGACTGTGACGTAATCGCAATTTAAAACTGTTCTAAATAAATATTTTTCAATTATTTGCAGCTCAAACTATTAAACAAATTAAAAATCTTTGGCGAACTGCAAACAACTTAAAAAACGCATTTGTAAATAAACGTAGACAATGTGGCTGAACAAATGAGAGGAGTGTGGGTCTCGTTTTATGTGCTCAGAGTTGCAAAATACACACAGTAACACACACACACACAGACCCATGCACATACAATTTCATTGCTCACGTGTGTACTGTTATATTCATTTATTTCCATTTTTCAGTCCTCAGTTCCAACGAAATTTAATTAAAAGCGCATTTTAAACATTAAAATAAAAGTTAAAAATGTTTGCGCAGTGCACGGAAATCTACATAAATATGTGGGACAAATTACAAAATGAATTTAAGGCAAACAAACTGTGCTATCTCCCGCTCTCTATCGTTCTCCCTCTCTCCTTTCCTCTTGAAGTGTTAATTAATTAATTTAAAACCTAGTTTCGAGTGTTGGACAATGTGCGAATGTTGATTAGACAGATTTGTTGGGGCGCAGAGAAGCTGAGAACGAGTGAGGAATCTAGGGAATGAAATTACGAGAAATGAAGCTAAATTGACATGGATAGGAAAAGCAGAAGCGGGAGAATGATATGAGATATAAAAATAGATTGAAGAAGAAGAGAAATGTAGAGAAAAAGAGAAAAACAAATAGTGTTGTAGATAGCTAAGGGCAGACGCAGATAGTGAAGTCTTTCAGAAATGGAAATATTTTTGACATAAATAACAAAAGTGAAAAGAGAAGCAAAAAAGAAAGAGAAGATAGTGAGAAAGAGGAGCAGAAAAAGAGAGGGTAAAAAAGACAAAGAAAACAACAGAAATGGAAGATTTTAAAGCATAAATGATGAAGTGCAGAAAGAGAGTTCCACACAAACCCAGCGAGAGAGAAATACAGTGTAAGGTAGATGTAAGCGAAGGCTCATAGACAGATAAAGAAGAGAGAATAGAGAAAATGAGAGATTGACATTCCATTGCTGGTTATCTTAGCCTGATAGTTCC
Organism: Drosophila macrospina; assembly: GCA_035042075.1. Taxonomy (NCBI): domain Eukaryota; kingdom Metazoa; phylum Arthropoda; class Insecta; order Diptera; family Drosophilidae; genus Drosophila; species Drosophila macrospina. The sequence goes on from JAWNLW010000591.1 coordinate 882,035, forward strand.
CCCCTCTACTGCTCCACTGTCAATCTGCTCCAACTCCTTTGCGCTTCTCATTCCGCTTATCGATTAATTAGTTTGAGTTCACACTTCATCTCTCATGTTCTTTAGCTTACCATCATCTTCGCTTCCTACTGATTCGTTGTCGACAACACTTGCCAGTGATTGATTTCAGCTTCCCCTGCCACTTATGGCTTATCTCACTTATCACAGAAGCCTTTGACATCAATGGAAAACTATTTTCCACACATAAACTTCAAGTCGCCAAAGCTCATGCAAAATTAAGAGCTTTATGTGAGCTCGTGTATTGCTCCCAATAATCTTCCGACAGAGTTGTACGTTTTCTTTATTTTGTGAGCTCATTATTCATGCAAAAGTTTGCAAGAAATGACATGAGCACTCGCTGCAACTTGGCACTGGTGCCACTGCTGCCACTGCTGCCACTTGCCCCGGTTCTGGCCACAATGGAGCCGATTTAATGGTGCATTTATTGCCAATCTATTTGCCGACTATCAAGCCGTTTGTGTCTTCATCGTGACGTTGATACATTTGCCAATGAGGCAAGGCAGGCAGGCAGGCAGGCAGGCAGCCGTGTGGCGCCACGTGTTGAGTGCCATTGAAACTAATTGAAAATGCGTCACACACAAACGTAGCTAGGAAAAACTCGGCGAAAATCTTTGCAGACAAAGTTTGCTGCTTTTAAAATGGAAATGGTCGAGACACACACACACACACACACATACACATGGGACGCATTATTATTAATAATATATAATGCAGCAGCTGCTTGTGATTAATATGTGTGTGTGTGTGTGTGTGTGTGTGTGTATGTCTTACTAACAAAACTTTCCGTGCACCTTTATTTATGTGCATGATTTATAGGGAAATGACATTGATTGATTTGGAATTGATGGTGTGGAAAACTGCAGCTACAGCAGCAGCAACAACAGTCGCCTGTTGTTGTTGTTCAGCCAACAACCCAACAACAAGCACCAGAGGCAGCTCAGCCAATTGGAAAATTTTCAGCTGAAAAGTATGCTACACTATTTGGGGCACATCCCATTTGTGTTGCGTGTGTGTTGAACAGGTGGAATTATGCAGAATATACGTGTTTGTATATTTACAAAATTTGCACTTTTCATAATTATATGTACACAGAATGATTGAGCTAGCGAGCGAGCGTGCGGCAGCTGAAAGAGCTTGATTGCGAGATACCCTGTAGTCAGATATGACTCCGTTGCTACCAATTCAAATTGGAATATTTAGCTAAGAGAATTGATATATAAAATGAGAAAATATAAAACTATTTCTGTATAAAGTGAAATATTAATTCAGAAGAATGAGCAAACTGCAATTGAATTCAAACATTTCAAATTAATCCCAAAGCTATTTAACCCTTCACACTCCTCTAAACCAGGGTATTGCAATACATTTCCCATATATCATTTTCGCTATTTTCATATCTCTCTGTAACATCTGCATTAATTTTCGGTAATTATTTGCTTTGTATTTTAAAGCAAATTATATTTAAATTTGTTTCTATACCTTGATAAATTGCGAATAAATATTTATTTGAACAACATATAATTAATATTAGCCTGGAATGCGATACAATCTAGTTAAGTTATAGCATTGCGATTAGAACAATTAGCGAATTTGCATATTAAAATATGGTTTGCAATAAATATATAAATATATATCAATATACAAAGAGAAAGTTAATTGCTAATTTACTGAATTTATTTATTATTATATTTATTTACTTAAATCAGCTGCAATTATGAAATGTAAAAAGTGTCCCCCAAAAATCTTAATTTAATTTGCTTGCTTTAAAGATTTTACAATCTAATTTTTTATAAATATATAAATATATATCAATATACAAAGAGAAAGTTAATTGCTAATTTACTGAAATTTACTGAATTTATTTATTAATATATTTATTTACTTAAATCAGCTGCAATTATGAAATGTAAAAAGTGTCCCCCAAATATCTTAATTAAATTTGCTTGCTTTAAAGATTTTACAATCGAGTTTCCAGAGCTGTTGACACAAACAGCGAAGAGAGTTTGACATCATCTGTCACGGTTACAGTTGCAGTTACAGTTACAGGAACAGGGACAGGGACAGTAACAGTTACAGGAACAGCAACACGTGACAGGCAGTCGCCATTTTTGCCAAAATAATTTATTTATGCAAAAGCCAATTGCTTTTTTTCCCATATATATATATATATATATATATATGCATATATATGCAACTGATGTGAGATGCAGCTGTTGGGGGGAGGAAGAAGAGTTCTGAACGCTGAATAAACTTGACAAGCGAATGCAATTTTTTTTGCAATTGAAAATCGTGTAAATAAAATAAAAGTTAACGGACTGTTATTTTATTTGTTTTATAAAGCGTTGCATATTTTATATTGTTTATTTATTTGTTAAATAAAATCAATGAAAATTGATTGGTGAGCCAGCGGAGAGTGGACCTGCGAGTGCAGCGAGCGGGGCAATTGACAATTGTGGGTCAACATTGCAGGCAATTAAACAGAGGCGAACACTTTAAATTCCCTTGAAAATAGCCGAGATGCTGCCAGTGCTGTGGCATGCCTCGAGTGTGGCAGACACGTGCCATGGCTTCGGCAACTCAAACTTGATCCTCTGTCGGCAAACAGTCGTCGCTTGCATGGGTTAAACAAACTTGAAAGCTGAAAGACAGGCGTTAAAGCACGTTCCGGGCAACGCCATCGCCAGCGGTTCATTCACTTTACTTCTCTCTCTCTCTCTCTTTTACTCTCTCTCTCTAAGTCACTCTCCCTCTCTCTCTGCTCAGTTTAATGTCAAAAATTGCAAAATGACGTTGATATTATTTGGCGTGTGCCGCAGTTGCAATGTAGCTTCAACTTTAACACTCTGAGTTCCATGTTGGCGCGCTCTCCCAACCCCCCCCTCTCTCTTTACTTCGCCCCTCGGTAGGACTAGAAACAGCAGCTGCCTGATGCCTTGCTTCCGGACTCAGTAGCGCATTTCATGTGCTAATTAGAAATACGTGATAAAAATGTGCAGCACAAAGTCGCCGCAGTTGAGCATCCTCGTCCTAGTCAACGGTTGTTGTCCTTGTTCTGCTTCTACTACTTCTACTGCAGCTGCTGCTTCTTCTTCTACTGCTGCTGCTGCTGTTGCTGCAATTGCCATCATTTTGGCTAAGGGGATATGTGCAAATAGGTGGAATAATATTAATCTCCTGGCAGGGTATTGCGAAATAGTCAGACATCTGCTGAGACTAGAGATCGAACTGAGTAAACTCAGTTAAATTAATAACATTTTAATAATGTTAATAAAATATCTTTTAACTAAGTAAACTGTTTAGAATATAATTAGTAGTATATAACATTTATTTTTCATTTATATATCATTATTTATCTTTCAATAAAATTATTAAATTACAAATCTTTGCAGCTTATTAATTTATAATGTATTACAATAAATGTTTTTATTGTTCTGAAACCTATTTACATTTTTTATTTTAGTTTATTTATTATATTTATCTATTATTTGTTGTTAAGAGTATACATTGAACGTTATTGGCTTTTCGTAGCTAGTGCCACTTGACCATTTTGTCAGCCATCTGACGCGCAAAGTTTTTAAAAGGCGACACGTGCCTGGCATTGCGAATGGAGTATTAAAATGTAGTTTCCATAATGCCAAAAGGATGCAGTCGGCAGTTACTAAATGGCTGAAAGCCATCAGCATATTGAGCAAATTAGCAAATACTCGAAAATTACGTGCTGGCAGAGTGAAGCTGAAAACTTCTCTAACGCAAAAATCTTTTGCTCATCAATCGATTTGGCAATGAGCCTGGGGCACTTGGCCATGGCTCGCACTCGAGCTAACTGTGACTCTGGCTGTGGCTGTGGCTGTGACTCTGGCTTAATCCAGCCATTTGAATTTGCAGTATGCAAACAAACAAAGAAAAGAACTTTTTGCGGCTCAGCTCAAGACATAAATCGATATTTTGAAGTGCGCCCACAGACGACAACGAGGACGACGTGCACGTTGAGGACGTTGGGAGCGAGGAGGTTGTTGGTTTGGATGACTATCAGAAACCACTTTGGCCGGAAATAGCATAATATTTGCACACTCACAGACTCACGCCCTACTCATTCTCCCCATCGCCACCATACCCCTACTTGGCAGGGGGACTTTACCTTTTAAGAACCTGCTAAATGCTCGCGACGCGTCGCCAAAAAAAAAAAAGAGAAAAGAAAAAGAAAACGAAAAAAATAAATAATAAAAAGTGGAGTCTGAAGAAAAAGCACATCAAGTGGGAAATTTCGGCGCGCACACATAAAGCAAATATTTTTATGCGATATTTTATCATCTAAGCTGACTCTGCGTTTAGAATTCAACGCGCATTCCAGACTCTCAGCCGGAATTTCGCCACACAATATGGATTCTAGGGATTTTGCCTCACTCGCGCAAGAGAAAAATAAATTCCGAATTTTTATTTATTTAAGCTCGCTCAGTCAACTACCTCTTAAAGCTCCAAGGTGTCCTTTGTTAGGCTCTCACACAGCACTCCTCCTTCTCTGGCTTCTCTCGCTCTATCGCTAAGCTTTCCATGCAATCGATATCATTTGCCGTATGTCAAGCACGTGCTGGCATTTAGGGGCGCTTCACTGTACCCTGTGCTCAGACATTGTAACCGATTTTTAAATAACTCAGCGCTTGTTGGACATTCGAGTCCTCTTGAGACCTGCAGGCAGCACATTTGTATCAAAAGTTTATTTGTTAAACCTTTTGAAGAGATTTGTATGTTAACACATTTAAAAGAAGACTCGTCATAGGATGTTGACAGGTCTATCAACTCGGAAGCGAAGAAGAAAACTATGATTTATCGAGAGCATTAACACAAATTACAACTACATAAAATCTATTTCACAAGCGACTTGTGAAGAAGATTATCAAATCATTTAAAATGCATTTGAAGTGCAATTTGAATATTCGCTTCTTATAACTTTAGCAAATTATGAAAGGAAGTGTTAGCCTCAATGGGCAGCAAAAAACTTGAAAAACTTGAGATGTGTCCTCGAACTCTCTCGCACACAGTTAGCAGGAGATAAGTTCATAATTTCAAATCTCCTAGGAATCAGCACATGTGGCAACTCTTATGCTCTTAGCTGCCACAAATTAGCGCAACGGGCTGTTAACAAAATTTACATGCCTTATCCTGCATCTAATTACCGCTAAGAGCTTCTGGCATCATCATAAGCCAGCCAGACAGTTGCCAGCTACCAGCTGCCAGCTGCCAGAGTAGGAAACAAAACAGGATTCCACATTCTAAAACAGGGGCACAGAAAAAAAGAGGAGAAAACTTCAACAAGCGCATAGGGTAAGGGGCATGGGGCATGTGGCATGCATTAGCCTGACATGCACCCAGAGAATTCTACACGTAACTCTTTGCAGCTTTCTCTATCTCGCTGTTCCCCAGCACATCTTTTGTTTATCGAAAAAATGGGTCTGCTGCGAAAAATGCGCTTCATAACAAAGTAGTCGCGTTAAGTCGACAACGCAGGGAAAACAATTTTTAATACCTAATGAAAAACAATGCAGTAGCGAAATGGAAATGGAAATGGAATCAACACAAAAATGAGGAAGAAACTAGTGTGTGTTTACTAAAAATAGCTGGGGGGAAAGCGGGGGCAAAAACTGCAGTGCAAACAGCGGCAGAGAAAGCAAGCGAAGAGCGAGAGAGAGAGAGAGAGAGAGAGGAGAGAGAGAAAGAACTACAGCTCACGTATATTCATATCTATTTGTTTGACTGTTTAGCAACAAAGTTTCCGGCTTTTTGTGTGGCATTCCCCGCGGTTCGCTCCCAAGCCAAGCAAAAAGTGACAAAAGAAGCTGTCAGTTGGATGCCCTGCTGCTGCTGCTGCTGCTGCTTTTTTGTTTATAACTAAAAGCCAGAAAATCAAACAACAACAACCAGAAAAAATAAAACCCAAGCAAACAAACAAAAAGCGCTGCTAAAAGCCTTTGAAGAGCAAGAAAAGTTGCTTAAATGGTGAAACCATGTTGGGCATACTTTGGCCAATGTGGAAATCCCTTGCATTTCCAAACTATTTGGTGACATGGTGACAACTCTAATTTGCAACGAGTATGCTTATGATAATGATAAGTAGGGACTTATAGCTGAAAGAATGAAGAATTCAGATTGAAAACACATAAATGCAGTTATTAATAAGAATAATTTAATGAGTAGGATAAAGGAGTTTACAGTGAGTGTATCTATAGCAGTTGTAGGCAAAAGAGTTCAGCAGAAGTAGCGAATAAGAATAAGCAACGAGTAGAGTGTAGGGCTAACGAGTGAAAGCATTAACTGACGAGTAAAAGCTCAAAGTAAAGAGTAAAGAGTAACAATAATGAGCTAAGTAAAAGCAAATAGTTAATAGCAACAATAACTGAGTAGGAATGCTGATGTGTAATCAATTTTAATGCTCAGATAAAGATCAAAAGTAGCGAGTAAAAGTAACGAGACACGAACTAAGTAAATATATTTGCTTATTATAATTATTGTTATTTTTCAATAAGATTCTACATTCTCTTTTAAAAATAGATTTATAATTATAAAACATTAAAAGCAGAGTTACGTTTTATACATCTTAATATTTAATTTAATTAAACTTATTAGTTGAAACTGATAAGCCAAGCAATCGAAGCGAACTGTTTACCAATTTGTCATTGTCGTGCTAATAGATATGAAATTAAAGCTAATCGTTATTTAGTCAACAGTCAATTAACTATGAATTATTAAAACAGAGACCAAGTGCTAGAGAGAGAGAGAGAGAGAGAGAAAGAGAGATGGAGAGTGAAAGAGTGAGTTAGAGAGTGGGAGAAGCGGTAGCAGTCAGGACGTGGGAGCATGTGGAAGCTGCCAAATTTGAGCTGCTGTCAAATTAACCAAAAAGCGGATTTTCTGGCTAACATGTACGCGACTATATAAGTGCATGCGTGTGTGTGTGGATGTGTGTGTGTGTGTGTGTGTGTGTGTGTGTGTGTTTGTATTATGTTTTCATGAGCCTAACAACGACAACGCGACATTGAGCAATTATAAACGACAATGGCAACAACAGCAACAACAAGAACAACAACAACAACAGCAACAACAACAACAACAAGAACAGCAAGCGTATTAATACCATGACACAAATTCCTAATCAATCTTCACGACTTATTCATGCATACAAACCTGCGCGACAACAAACCTCATATGCCACAATCACTCCACAGCACACCACACCACAGCACAACACACACATGCATAGTCATACACCCACCAGTGTTGTGTGTGTCTAACCTCGGTTCACTGTGCATGCTCGTATGTGCGTGTGTGGCTGCGTGTGTGTGTGTGTGTGTGTGTGTGCAGCGGTAGCTGTTTGAGTTTTGCAATTACAACTTAAGCACACAATCATTATCATAATCCTTAATCGATATTATGGCTTACAAGATGGCAGCAGCAGCCACACAGGAGACAAAGAGATAGAGAGAGAGAGAGAGAGAGAGAGGGGAGAGAGCGCGCAGACGGTAGACAAACATCTGCATATGTCTGTCTGTGTGCCTGTCTGTGTGTACCTGCGCGTGTGTGTGTGAGTGCGCGTGTGTGCGTTGCTTTTAACCCACTTCCGTCCAGGCTGCTGGCCTGGTTGACTGCTTCCGCCTTTTGCAACGAATTAAAATTCCACATACGCTGAGCGCGCTTCTTGGCCAAGTTAAAGCAAAAGAAAGTGAGAGAGCAGAGAGCAGATGTTGATGGAGCTGATGGAAATGGAAATGGAGGTAATCCTCGTTAATGGATGAGCCAGTGCACTGTGAGAAATCAACCTATAAATAAATTAAATAAAATTAAATTATAAATCACAATAAATAAATTAATAATAACAATAATAAATGTTTAAAAATAAGGCAAACTTAATTATAAATATAATTATTATGCGAATAATAAAATAAGGTCAATGCCAATAATAATTAAGCTAATACTAACGCAATTGCTGGCTAATGCAGATGCTAATGCTAATAAAAATTGCTGAAACTAATGCTGTTACTAATGTTAATGATAATGAAATTAAGTCAGAGCAAATAAATCATAATTAAATTTATAAATCACACAAATTAATATATAATTTCATTATCTATTTAACTGAATGAATAAATAGTTATATCCACACAATTGTTTGCAGTGTAGACTGCACCGTTACTCGGCTTGAAGACAAACCTTTTTTGTCCTGCGCTTGTCGTTAATAGTTAAATTGCTGTTAACAAATTTAATGTCCTTAAAATTTATTACCACGACAGCGTTGGCTCGGCGCAAACGTCAGCTGCTTTGGCATTGTCCTGTTGCGGCCGGAGGATTAAATGATAAAAAGTGTTAAGCAGCAGCCGCATAGGAAGCAGCAGCAGCAGCAGCAGCAGCTATAGCAGTAGCGTGCTGCAAGGACACAAGGACACACAAGGGCCACAAGGCCCTGGCAACCTGTTTAAAGTTGCTGCCCCGGTGCCAACAAAGCGTTTAATGAAGGTTGAAAATTTGATTTCAGTTTTCTTCTTTCGTTTTTTTCTTGTTTCCTTCTTTGGTTTTCTTTCTGGCGCTGCACAATGGGGCGTATGATTGTTATGGGAGCGTCGGCGTTTTTTGCTATGCTCGGCTGCTGTTTGCGCTTTTGACTGCAAAAGGACAACAAGGACAACGCGAGGACTATGATATCGTGTACGTGCTAAGTGGTTATTGGTCTAGTGCGCAGCTTGCGGAAGAGCTGCTAAATGTGTGTGTGTGTGTGGGTGTGTGTGTGTGTGTGTGTGTGTGTGTGTGTGTGTGTGTGCGACGAGGTGATGAGATTAAGGAGGGCATAAGGTGACAGTTCAGTTGATATTTGCATTAGATTTTGTTTAGACTGATATTACACATACGCCACGAGGGACTCGACTCTGAAGAGTGCTGCCATTAAGGGTCGCACAAAGTCGCCTCGCTTTCTCTTTCTCTTTCTCTTTCACGGTTACATACGAGTGTACTTATAGAGAGTGTATAATCGCATAATAGTCTACGATGCAATAGACGAGAAGAAAAATGTGAATTGAAGCAAATAATTGTTAATATTATTAAAAATTATTAAAAAATATAAATTTATTTTCAAATATAAATAGTTATCTTAAGAAAACTGCAAAAAAAGTATTATTGTTTGCATATTATTATTAAAAATATAATTCTTAGAGACAATTATTTAATTCTCAAAGAAATCTCTGTTATTCATTTATAAAAAAAAACTATTAAACTATTTATTGAATGCCAGCAAAAGCCACTTATAGATTTAGCAACAATTTATTTATTGCCTGAAAACTTGTTATCAATTTTCAAGGCTTATTTCTGCAATTTAAAGACTTCCTTTGAGGGCAGTGACAACGCAGTTTGGGAATCCATTTCAATGCTTTCGTATGACCATGAAAAGACAACTTTATTTCGCAACTCCCACACAAAGTTTTAAATCACAACAAACAGTAAATCAAGAAATAACACACACACACACACACACACACACACACACACACAGAAATACATATACGCTTTACAAACTAGCAATCTCTTTAAGCCTTTCACAGCCAGTATGGGACAAAAAATAAAATAAAATAAAATATCAACTCTCGACTCTCAAAAGGGAAGCAAAAAAGCGACAATCGAAAAAAAAAAAACTGTTGTACAAAACAGCAAAATCCGCCAAGAAGTATGCAATAAATCAGAGCAAACGCAGCACATACAAAGACGCAGACAGTAGAATAGAAAGTGGGGAAAGGAGAGTGGAGAGTGGAGAAAGGAGGGACAAGCACAGAGTTAAAGGGAAAGAAAAGCAAAGTCGCCTTCACGTTTTATAGCCTGCATACACATAAATTTGTGTACGCTCACAAGGTTAGTTCAACAGAATGGAAACTGGGTTAGATGATGCCACAAAACTGATAAAAATCAAATGCTCCTCCCACTCGGAAGGCATTCTTCGAATACACTACCACAAAATGCCAATAGATGCAGCATTTGAAAAGCGATTTACGGCACCGTGCTGCCGCATAATACGTATGATATAGTGAAAGGGAGCAGGACGATATCGGAGATGGAGAAGGAGACGGAGATGGAGTGGAGTGGAGGGAGGCGGCTCTGGCTAAGTCCTGAATGACGCATCATTTATAACTTGGCACTCAACAGAAATTGTAAAACAGGAACAGACAAACGGCAGCCACTTTGAACGCGAATTAAAGTAATAAATTAGTTTGGGCGTGCGTCGTGCCTCGACATGACAATCTGCCCTTACACCCACCTCCCCGCCAACCTACACACTCTACATTTCGACACATTCCTCTGCTTTTTGTCCCACCCCCCCTTGTTCATATGTGCCCACTCATTTGATTTGAAAGCCTTCACGCCACAAAGGCATTCCGCACAGGCAACAATCGACCAACATTTCCAGCAGGCTGACTTCAAATTTGCCTCTGCCTCTGCCTCTCTCCACACTCTGTGATCACCTCACCGCTCTTTCAGCTTCTGCTGCCTTTTTACGCTAAATTGCTTTGCATTTTCGCTGCTCAAACATATTTTTAGGCGTGCTACATATTTCATAATGCCTTGACATGGCCTCTGCTTGCGTATCTCCCTCTCCCTCCCTTCGCTGTTACCACAAGAATTGCGTAGAGATAAACTGTCGCTGATATCTCTAAACTCAAAGTTTGCCCCCTCACACTCTCAGCCTTATCCTGCCATATTCTTAGATAATCTGCGCGTTTTTATGGCACATTCTTTTATGATATTTATGCACGATATTTATCTCAATCGTCTGGATTCGTTTGTGGACCCATTCTGACAGTTAATATATTGAAAAGGTTTTTAAAAATGGTAAGAGCGTAGTAAACTTAAGCAAATAGTAGTTGGAAACGTATAAACCGAATTCGAGACGAGTCACAGACTTATATAAGCTTGTGGTAATCGTTTATTTACGAGAGGAATAACCATTTCAGTGGATGACTTGAATAAAAACAGAGATTTAAAGATTGAACAATAAAAGTTGTCTTATGGATAGCATAAAAAAAAACAGAACTGGGCAATTGAATTGGTATTAACAATTAGAAATGACTCTGTGAGTAATGTAAATTTAATTTAAATATCACATTCAGTGAATTCAGATTAAATTGAATTAGAAATAAAGTTGGCGTTCAATTGACTTCATCGCAAATCGCAATAAATTGTAAATTACATTGAGAATTATATTTGGTCTGCACTCACATATTCAGCTTTAACTCGAACAGGAACTCACCTGTAAAGAAAAGAGAAAAATACAATTGTTGTAGTTTATTTAAGCCATTTATTTATGCAAATTTCAACAAGTCGACGAGTTCATTTCCATAGCATTATTCTGCTGCACTTCATTTTAAATAATCAAAAGCAGCTCGCAAACAAAGATGAAATATTTCAACTATGCTTATTACACTTCACGGAAATTTACATTTTCACTTGCATAATTAAAAAGCAACAACAACAAGTACAACAAACAAATGAAAAATAGAAACAAAAACATAAGCCGAGAGAGATAGGCAGACAACTAAGAGAATAAGAGAAAGGAAGAGAGCGAGAGAGAGTGTAGTAAAAATAGCGAAATAATATGCTTACTTCCGCATTGCTAAACATAATATTTTTCCAGCTTTTTTCGCCACTTCTTCTGCCTTCCGAGTACAACTAAATATTACGCTTATTTTGACGTCAAAAAGCTTGTTGAGAAATTAAGAAAGCGGCAAATGCGCGTGGCAAGCGAAAAGAAAGCAAAACCAAAAAAAAAACAGAAAAAAAAAACAAAACAAAAGCGAAAATGTTAACGTAAACGTAAACGAAACGAAGAGCAGAAGCAAACGGCAAATGCAAATAAAAGTGAAGTTCGGGGAAAATGAAGAGACGAAGGAAAAACCGCAGCCAAGACGGCGACGGTCCAGACGCGAACATTTTCACCGGCTTTTGTTGCGTTTTTCTAACATTTTCCGCTTTTCTTTTTGGCGTTTCCACTGCAGTTTTTTAATTTACTACGTTGTATTTTTAATAACAGCTGGACGAGTAGGATGCGGCAGCGCAAGCAGTGGTGGGGCAGGGGTGCGGTGCGGTGGGGAGTTAGGTAAGGAGAAGTGGCAGCAGTTTTTTCTGTAAATTTACTTTTGCCACACACATTTTGTGAGCATTTTCCGCACTGCTTAAGAGTTGCCTACGTGGAAAATGGCGGTCGACCAGCACACACACACACACACACACACACACACACGCACACACACATACAGACATAAATACAAATACGCACACACACTGATAAATATGCAAACAAAATGAAGAAAACTCAATCGTCTGCAGCGGCTGTAAAAAACAAACCACTTTACATAGCCGCTCTCTCTCGCTCTCGCTCTCACTTGCTTTAGCGCTCTCTCTCTCCCTATTCTGCTGCTCTCTTCTGCTATCAGCGACTGCGGTGGCGTATACGTAATATACAATACGTAAACGAAATATTCTTTTTGCTGTCTGCTCAATGTGCAGCCTTTGCATTCATAACGCGACAGCGAAGTACAAAAAAAAATACGTTAATGAATTTGCATGAATGAATATTTGAAAAGCTGCTGCAAGAGCCAACAATATTTTCATTGCTTCAAACAGGCACCAAAGCAAGGCGCGGAGTGTTAAAGGAAGGGGGAAGGCGGAACAAGGGGACAAGCAGCAGAGATTTCAGCACAAGAATTTATGCACGAACAATTTATGAAAGCATGCGAAAATTTATGGCCTCTAATATTATCAGCAGATTAGAAAAGTAACTGGAAATTATGGCCACGTTTGCAGCATTTATTAAAGGTTCGTTCTCATTTCTCCTTTGCATTTATATTTTTTGTTATTTTTTTGTGTATTTTGTTATCTGAATTTCAGTTTCAATCGCGCAAAACTTGTACAGCACAGTTGGAAAATTTAGCATTTTGCATTTTGCATTTTCAGTTGGCATTTTCAGTTGGCCATTCTCATTTCCATGCGCATTTCCATGTCGAGGCCATGCATGTTTATTATCAATGGATTTTGCTTCACTTGTACAATTTGGACATTTCAAGTGTTTTAATTGACCCTAATTGCAATTTAATGCTAATGAGTTTCTCCAATTGTGCTCCTCAAAAAGCCCAGTTTGTCTGAATAGAAATATCTAAATTTGTATTCATTACACTGCAGTAAACCGTTGAGCTGTCGTCAATTAACAAGACTATTAAATTTGATTAATTTGAATTCGAACAATCCCAAAAGCCAAACTTACCCAATGCTGTTGCAGACGGCAGCAGCTACCCACAAATTGTCAGCTTCATTTTTTGTGCAATTCATAACAGTTGCAGTTGTTTAATTTATTGCTTATTAATCTATAATAAATAATGAAAATAAATGAATAAAATAAAGTTGAATTTTGCATTTCCTAAATTTTATTTTGTATTTTCTTAATCACTTTTTAACTACTACAAATATTATTATTATATATATTAAAATTAGAATCAACTGTGTTGATTTCCTAAGAGAAGACATTGCCTTCATCGGTAGTTCCGTTGACACTATCGAGAGCAATGAGATCGGCCTTGTTAATGAGCTGCTTCAGACTACAGTTGGTTGCATTGGCTTGGTGATTGACCAGGTTTACACTGGCACTGGTTCATTGGCAGCCATTTCCATGATAACCTCATCGAAGCTAGCCGTATCCACACCAGAAGAAGCCTCACCATCCGCTGCAGAAGCAATTGGAGCAACTGGAGCAACTGCCTCCTTGTTGCCTGGAGCCGCTTCCATGGCGGCAGAGCCGGTCTTGTTGTGCTGCGAATGCTGGCACTCGACGCGACTCTTGCGATTGCCCCTCGGATTCATCTTGCATGCCTTATCCTTGCCCTTGCTCTTGCTCTTGGCATTACCCTTGGCCTTGGGCTTGGCATTTGGGTTGCCCTTGGCCTTGACTGTAGTCGTAGCTGCAGTTGTTGTTGCTGGAGTTGTTGATGTTGCTGTTGTTGCTGCTGCTGTTGTTGTTGCGGTTCGAGATGTTCCCACTTTTCGTGTGGGGGATCCTTTCTTGGTTGTCGACTGCTGCGCATGCATGAGGAACAGATCCTTGGGGGACATTGTGGTAGTTCCCTTTGGCTTGGTCTTCTTCAGCTCGGCGCTTGCTGGCGGTGCGGCTTCGGGCAAGGGTTCAGCTCCAGCTTCAGCATCAGCTTCGGCTTCAGCTTCTGCTACTGCTTCTGCCTCGACTGCATTGGGCAACAGCACGAAAGCCACAGCCAGCACAGCAAAAACTGTTAGAGCTGGCAGAAAACGCATTTTATTTTATTTAAATATTCTTTAACTTAAGCACAAGAATTGCTTTGTGCAAACTGAATTGCAACTGCGACCAATTGCAGCTTTTATAGTCCAACTGCACAACTATTTGACTCAGCTTCTGATAGTGCGCAACTGTTTTCAACTGTTTGCATAACTCACTGGCATTTGCTGCAATCTAGAAAACAGATTTGATTCACAACAGATTAACAACATGCCCTATAAATACGAAGAGTCGCCACCTCCATGGCACAGTTCGTCTAACACGAGCAGAAGTTACATTTGTACAATGAAGACTCTAACATTTGTGGTACTCCTCGCCCTCAGCTTCATGGCTGCCCAGGCTGAGCCCTTTCAGAGCTCCATGTCCATTTTCATGAAGTCCACAAATGAGGAGTCCCAGTCTATGGATGTGCCCTTCATGAGTTTCGACGACATGGCATTTGAGACCCTGAAGAGCGATGCCCTGAGCACCACAACAATGGAGACAAGCAGCACATTGGAATTAACAACTGCGGCCACAACAAAGAAGTCCATCAAGGACAGGAGGAAGAAGAAGCGCTTTGGCAGGAAGCACAGATCTGACATCATTTAAAGATCCACCTGAACTGTTGTTAATCAATTGAAAAACTACTGATAAATAAAATAATACTAGAATATTTTGAGCAGTTTGCTTGGGAAATAATGTTGCAAAGGGCTGTGAACGATCAGCAGATACTCATTATGAGAATGTAGAGAGATATTTAAGAAGCAAAAGCGTCCTGGAAGGATGCACAGATCAATGTAATAAGCTCCTAAAATAATACATAAATTTATATATATAATTAGGCATATAATAAACTAAAGATATAATTTAATAAATGATAAATCTGAACACAATCTTTAATAATAATAATAATAATAATAATAATACATAAATTAATATATATAATTATGCATATAATAAATAAGAAGCAAAATCGTCCTGGCAGGATGCACAGATCAATGTAATAAACTCCTAAAATAATACATAAATTAATATATATAATTAGGCATATAATAAACTAAAGATATATTCTAATAAATGACAAATCTGAACACAATCTTTAATAATAATAAAGATATATTCTAATAAATGACAAATCTGAACACAATCTTTAATAATAATAATAATAATAATAATACATAAATTAATATATATAATTATGCATATAATAATTAAGAAGCAAAAGCGTCCTGGAAGGATGCACAGATCTATATAATAAACATCTAAAATAATACATAAATTAATATATAAAATTAGGCATATAATAATTAAGAAGCAAAAGCGTCCTGGCAGGATGCACAGATCAATATAATAAACATCTAAAATAATGCATAAATTAATATATATAATTAGGCATATAATAAACTAAAGATATAATTTAATAAATGACAAATCTGAACACAATCTTTGAGCTGTTTTATTACTCCCAGAATGAAATATTTAAATGAAACATTTAACAGAATTTTATTGACAATAAAATAGCAGTTTTAACAACATATTATGATAATTTTTTACAAATAAATAAATCATCAAAGCAGAGCTTAGTAATTTGCTATCCAAACACAGAAAACAGAAGGTGTTGCCAGAGATAAGACTTATGTCAATCTATAAAATGAAAGTACTTATAGTAAATTTAAACAGATTATGAATATTTAAAGCTAATGTAAGAATGATCAAGTAAAAAAGAAAGTTTAGCTAAGCTTTGCTGTGTGTCCTTTGTCATTTGCTATGTTCCTGCAAGAATAGCTAAGGCAGATCCTTATTCCCAGCCCGATAAATGAGAAAGTAACTCATCTACAATATTAGATGTGATCTTGAGAAGAATTTCTAAGTCAGTGGGATAAGCTGTAACTAAGGTGACTCAGTCTCCCATGTTAGCCAAGTTAAATGAACCGAATTCCATCCTTGGCGTGGCTGTTAACCCAAATGAGTTTAAAGACTATGCCTGGGCTGCTGTTATGCAGATTTACATAATAACAAAGCCAAATTGATACATTTCACTTAAACCATAAAGTTAAATATGCTCAGTTTAAAATCTCAAAACAGAGAGAATTCTCTAGCCAAAGTTATTGGCGCCGTATGTTGGGCAAAGTTTTGAATCAACTTTCGTTTCATTTTTTTGGGGAATTCATGTTGCAAACGTTGCAGCTGTTGGCACTGTTGCTTTTTCTCTATCTTTCACTGCGTATGTATATATATTTTCTTTCATTTTTTGCCGACTTCTTTTGCCCGTCAGCTGTGTCAACATGGCCAAGAGCAAAGCGTGTGAACTTGACGTTTGGAAATGGCAAAGCAAATGCAAAACTTTCACAAGGTGAAAATCGCAACAGCTGTGCGCAAATTTATGTATGCTCTAGCTAAAGATACTACGGATAGGAGATGAGATTTGCAAGACAATGAATGAGGTTTTCCAAAGTGTAGAAATTAAGTTAAGATCGATAAATCTGTTTCTACTGATGCCTTGCAGTTGCATTAAAATATTAATTAATAAAGCATTACAAATATATTTATATAAAAGCTGCTAACACTGACTACCTGTAAGGGTATTGAATCATCACTTAATATTTGCCACTACAGTACTTTTTGCTTGTGCTTACATGGCGTATACGTAACGCAGCTGTCAAGTGCCGTGTGTCGTAAGGCATTTTGATGGGCGCTTAGCAAGGCGACTTGCAACTTGCCACAGTTCGTGCGCTGAACTTGACACTCAACCGCCTGAGTTGCTCTTATTGTTGGCCCAAAAACTTTTGCCGCCCATCGATGCCGATGACATCACGCGCCAACTAATGGCAAACGTGAATAAAATACTTATATCTGAATAGCATAGTATTGGGAATAAACATATATATATATATATATAAATCTACTGCATATATAAATACGTATGTACACAGATTGGTTTTCGTTTTTGGTCTGTCGCCTCGAAACAAATATGAAATGCACTTTTAAATGTTGAATAATTCACTGGCAATTGCACACGCAGAACGCCATCAAGCGGCGCCAATTTTATGCGCTAAATGAATTTATGAACAGTTTGTGACATATTTTATTTCCCATACATAGACAATGCTCACAATTCGCAATATTCAGATGCTAGCCGAAAAAAGAATATACGCATATGAATTTAATCGATTTAGCTCTTTTCGGCTAATTTTTTATTATTTTTTTTAACGTGGCTTTAATCCAATTCGGCGCTGCACATTTTTTCCTTAGTTTAATCATTTTTTTGCCTTCATCAAGCGCAGTGAATAAATGATAATAAAAATCAAATGAATGAAAATGTAAATGAAAATGAACTTAATTGAAAATGCCATGGAAATTAAGCGCACATAATAAATACAATAATAATTTAAAATACTATTAAAAAACTCGATTATCCCACGTCCACTCAATGTCAGCTCGGCTCACTCGTATTTCAGCATGTTTTTTTGTTATTTTAAACTCAGTATTTAGTTGTACAGTAAACGCGTAATTAGTAGCACTAAATATTAAATATAAATTGTTCAAGTTGTAAGCTTAAGTCTCGGGAATTTGATTTAGTTGCATTTGAGTAGAATATAAAATAAAGTATTTATTTCATTGCAATTTGCAGTATAAATAATAAATAAATATTGAGCATAGCTGTGAATATTAAGCAATTAAAAGACAATATATACAAATAACTATACTTTTCATTGAATTAATAATAATTAAAATGTTTTAATGCAGAACTATCTATTCAATATTTTAAACTCACTAAATATTAAATATAAATAGTTCAAGTTGTAAGCTTAAGGCTCGGGAATTTTATTTAGTTTTGTTTAAATAGAATATAAGATAAAGTGTTTATTCCATTGCAATTTGAATAATAAATAATAAATTAATATTGAGCATAGCTGTGAATATTAAGCATTAAATGACAATACATATAAATAACTATACTTTTCATTGAATTAATAATAAGTAAAATATTAATATTAATATTGGTTTTAATTCAGAACTATCTATTCAATATTTTAAACTCAGTATTTAGTTGTACAGTAAACGCGTAATTAGTAGCACTAAATATTAAATATAAATTGTTCAAGTTGTAAGCTTAAGTCTCGGGAATTTGAATAGAATATAAAATAAAGTATTTATTCCATTGCAATTTGCAATATACATAATAAATAAATATTGAGAATTGCTGTGAATATTAAACAATTAAATGATAATATATATAAATAACTATACTTTTCATTGAATTAATAATAATTAAAATGTTTTAATTCAGAACTATCTATTCAATATTTTAAACTCAGTATTTAGTTTTACAGTAAACGTAGCACTAAATATTAAATATAAATTGTTCAAGTTGTAAGCTTAAGTCTCGGGAATTTGATTTAGTTGAATTTGAATATAAAATATAAATATAAATATAAATTAAAGTATTTATTCCATTGCAATTTGCAGTATAAATAATAAATTAATATTGAGCATAGCTGTGAATATTAAGCAATTAAAAGACAATATATACAAATAACTCTTTCATTGAATTAATAATAATTAAAATGTTTTAATGCAGAACTATCTATTCAATATTTTAAACTCACTAAATATTAAATATAAATTGTTCAAGTTGTAAGCTTAAGGCTCGGGAATTTTATTTAGTTTTGTTTAAATAGAATATAAGATAAAGTGTTTATTCCATTGCAATTTGAATAATAAATAATAAATTAATATTGAGCATAGCTGTGAATATTAAGCAATTAAATGACAATACATATAAATAACTATACTTTTCATTGAATTAATAATAAGTAAAATATTAATATTAATATTGGTTTTAATTCAGAACTATCTATTCAATATTTTAAACTCAGTATTTAGTTGTACAGTAAACGCGTAATTAGTAGCACTAAATATTAAATATAAATTGTTCAAGTTGTAAGCTTAAGTCTCGGGAATTTGAATAGAATATAAAATAAAGTATTTATTCCATTGCAATTTGCAATATACATAATAAATAAATATTGAGAATTGCTGTGAATATTAAACAATTAAATGATAATATATATAAATAACTATACTTTTCATTGAATTAATAATAATTAAAATGTTTTAATTCAGAACTATCTATTCAATATTTTAAACTCAGTATTTAGTTTTACAGTAAACGTAGCACTAAATATTAAATATAAATTGTTCAAGTTGTAAGCTTAAGTCTCGGGAATTTTATTTAGTTTTGTTTAAATAGAATATAAAATAAAGTATTTATTCTATTGCAATTTGCAGTATAAATAATAAATAAATATTGAGCATAGCTGTGAATATTAAACAATTAAATGATAATATATATAAATAACTATACTTTTCATTGAATTAATAATAAGTAAAATATTAATATTAATATTGGTTTTAATTCAGAACTATCTATTCAATAATATAATATGTTTCTAAATGGAACTTAAAATACTTTAGATTTATATTCCTACATTTCGTTAGTTTCCCTTATGAATACATTTGTTTACTCGTCAAATAAATAATTTATAATTAACTTTAATTCTTTTATTTATTTCCATTCAAATGTATTCACTGAAGGCCCCGCAACTCCCTAGGGATACCAGGAATACAATAGACACAGCCAAATGTAGCTGAGCATTAGCACAGCCATTGGAAAGGAAGCCCAGCCCAGATTTGGCAATAGATCTGTTTGTTGTTGGGCTCAAATGATGGCCAGAATGCAAGGCGTGGCCATGAGTGGTAGTTCGATTCACTTGTGGTTTCTCAGATGTTGTGGTTACAGTTGTGGTCGTTGTGGTAACTGTGGTTGTTGGCTTAGTAATCGTAGTATTTATTGTGATTGCTGTTGTTTCGATTGTCTTTGTTGTTGCTGTTGCTGTTGGTATTGTTGTATATTTAGTTAATAAATCGGAATCAGTTGGCTTATAGCTACGATTTGTTGTTGTGGCAGGTGAGCTCGTTGTGCTTGTGGTTCGAATGAGCCACAATCCCTCAGTGGTTGTATTGATCGTAGCTGAAGATCGAGTTGTGTGTGTCTTGGTTAGGAATCTTTCAAAGATGTTCATTGTCGAACTGAAGGCAGTCGAAGCTTTGCTTGTAAACGGTGTAATCACAGAAGCTTTGGTGGTGCTTTCGGTGGTGTTGGCACTGGTAACATTGGTACTGGTACGAGTGGTTCGATTGTTATACGTAAGCGTTGGTGTTGAAGAGACTTCCCGAAACAATCGCAGGCCACTGTGAACCGCATCCTGAGCACTCGAGAAGGCAACTAATTGTGGCCCAATCAACAGAAGCAGATGAAGGAAATGCATTGCGATTGAAGAAAGACTTTGGACTTAATGTGGCTAACGAAAAAGTGTTACCATCTTTTATAGAACTGAACGTAATTACATCAGCTGATGACTGCATCTCAATCATTGCAAAGCAGACCACAGTTAGTCACACCTTTTGGTTGTAGTTTCCCCAACAAAAGCAGTTGGCTGCCTTTTTACTTTAAGCCAAGCCATAAACTTAAACTTCTTACCATGATTTGCTGTTGCTATTGCTATTACTGTTGTTGTTGTTGCTGTTCAGTGGCAACAGGCCAGCTGACTGCACATTGCTATTTATATACGTATATATAAATATACATCTATATAGACTAGAAGTAGTATGAATATAGATCAACAGCCGGTCTGCCTTTTGGCTATGCACATTTTTCTGGCCCTGTGGCACTTATCAATGCAACTGCCAATCAGAGAGGCAGCCAGGCGACCGCACAGCAACAATAACAATAACAGCAACCACACCAGTCCAACCGGATCAGACGAGGGGAGAATGGGGGGCAAATAGCCACACATCGTCACCAGGCACCACAGGCCTGGACATTTGTATAAAAAACATTTCATGTGCTGTGCTGACACATGCCATTTTTTCAATTCATTAACTATTTTAGTCATAAATTATTGTACAACAAATGCAAATAAACAAGCGCAACAACAACAGCAGCAACAACAACAGCAACATGCAATGCACACAGAACACTCGATAAGGTTGGATTGTACACATAAACTATAAAGATATATTAGTTATTGTTGTCGCTTTGAAAGGGCAAACAAAGCGATTAAATAGGAGAAGTTGAGCTTAAATATTTTTAGAAACAGCAAAAATGTTTACAGTCTACTATAATATAGTTGATTGCATTTTAGCAACTTTTTCTTAAGTAACTTTACTTACAAAGCAATGATTTTGAATATAAACTGATTCAGCATTCAAATTTAATAAAATAAATTCTAAATTATCCTTCTGAGTAGAATTACAAAATGAAGTTGAACTAGTAATCCCAACTAATAGTAAAAACTAATAGAAAATACGTAGCAAGTGCCTTTTCATAGCCATTGTCTGATTCGTTATGGAAACATTGAATTTTCACCATCAATAAATCTGTGGGAAAGCCTGTGATCTCTCAACGACCGCTTCGGCAATTTAATACAAGCAATTCATATTTTGGCACTGCCAGCAACTAATCCCTAGAAATAAAATATACACACACACACACACACACACACACAACACACTCACAAATCACAGAAGCGCCAACAATTGCTCAGATATTGAAAACAAAACAAAACAAAACAAAATGCAAAAATATCCTGGACGTAAAAGTCTAACATAAATAAATTTGCCAGTTTAAAAGAAGATGAAGACGAAGAAGAAGAGGCAGAGGAAGAGGAAAAGCATTCAAAAAAAAATGTGGGGAATATGTGGAAAAACAAATTTATAGTACACGGTATATTTTATGGATGTCGAAAAACATTTCCCAAAGCGCTAAAATGCAATGCAGCGCAAGCACGAGAGAGGCACACACATGGAAAATATTTTGACACAGATTAAAAGCACAGCAGCAACAACAATATCAACAATAAGCACAACAACAATAACAATAACAATACCAACATGGCTAACATTCAGCAGCATTCCAAACAACAAATTGCAATGCCTCAAAACACAATACAAC
The DNA here is from genome assembly GCA_035042075.1 of Drosophila macrospina. NCBI lineage: Eukaryota > Metazoa > Arthropoda > Insecta > Diptera > Drosophilidae > Drosophila > Drosophila macrospina. The sequence continues at coordinate 904,423 of JAWNLW010000591.1, forward strand.
GTTGTTCATTTAAATTTAAATGAAACGCAGCCACATTCGTTAGAACGGAGAATCCCCCTCGCAGCCCACCGCTTCGCTCTCAATCCTCAAGTGAACTTGCTGAACAACTGGGAACTTGCCGCGCGACAGAAGCCCAGCAACACAGAAGCGTTGATTCTCCGGCACAACTGCCAATGCGAGTGGGAGAGTACTGTACTGTAGCACTGTAGTGCTGTAGAGTGGGCGTGGCATAGGGGCTACAAAGTTGCACTGACCTAAATCAAACAAACGCTAATGCCCGATTTTCAGCGCCACAAAATGTTGTGGCAGCTCGAAGCAGCAGCAACACCAACTCCCCAAACAATTCATATTTGTTGCATAAAAATGTGTTCCATTTCAATACATGCTACATGCTGCATGCTACATGCTACATGCTACATATCGTACATGCTGCAAATACAAAACAAAAGCCATCGCAAGCGAGCTCCACAGCAATGTAACAATTTTCTATGTCGTTTGTCTTTTATTTTTGCATTTGTTGCATTCGTTGCTTCGCTAGAGAAAGGGAGAGTTTTGAATTTGTTTGCATTCAAGGGCTGGTGGAAGAGGGGGTGTTGTTTCCCCTTTCGGCAATCATCAATGAATATTTATGGAATTGAGTGTGTGCAGCTCGAGTTGCCCGCTTCAAACTACAAAATAATAAATAAATTGCTGGGGGAAGCACCTCACTATCAATTCTCAGAGTAACCGAAATGAAGGACAACTTCCAAATCAAGCGGCTGGCAATCAAATTAACAATATAAGAATAACAATAAGTAAACAAAGTGTACAGAGTTTGTATTTTTGCATAATGTTTAATCACAATATTTATTTACACATTTGAGTCAAATACTATATGAAAAAAGTAACCTCGAATAATAAATTTATATTTATATTTTAATTGCTCAGAAAGCATTCGCAAATATTTATATTACACACATTATTTTATAGAGCTGATCGAGTTAAGCTTTTCCTACAAACACCACAATTTCTATCACATTTATTTTCACGACTTTTCTTCGATTTTCTCCTCCTCTTAGTGGGGGCTTCTGCTGTGGTCTTTGTGCGTTTTCTGTTATGATCTCTGGCAGTTGGAGTCGTCTGAATCTTTATTGTTGTTATATCTGTTGTTTGCTTTCTTGTTTTGCTTTTAACTTTGGATTTCTTACGCTTGACATTCTTGCTTTGCCTTGTTGTTGTTGTTGTTGTTTTCTTATTCCTTCGCTTTCTGGAGTTTCTCGTTGTCCTCGCTGTTGTCCGCGTAGATTTCATTCTTCTCTTATGCCTCAGATTGCTTGTAGTGTTGGATTGAATGTCCTCCTCTGGTATCACATCATACGACTCCTCAGTACTTTCCAATGCATCGACAGTTGAGCTCCGAGTGCTCCAGTTCTCCACGTTTCTTACTCCTGGAAATTGTGGCAAGTTATGTGCTCTGGTCACATTATTCGTGCTCCAAACTTTCGCCTCGATTAATCCAGGGATGTCTGGAAGGCGCTGAGTGGTTTGCAGCACCACAGCGAGCACCACACAAAGTGAAAACCACATCGTTACCAGCATTTGAAGACATGTCTAAACACAATGCAGTTCTTTCGAGGGCTTTTATTGAATTGAACACGAACTTTCGATAAGAAACAAAGTACAATTGTATGACAAATAGATGGGAATGAACAGCAAAACAAATGTTTGCAAAGTTCGCTGAGAAGAAACTGAAATAATTGAAATAATTGAAGAATTCTTTCAACTAAGTACGTATTTAACGTAATGCGGATTGATATTTCAGGTTATTTCAGACAGTTTATTAAAATGATAATGCATTTCTCTTCTTATCTCTCTCTGTCTCTCTGCTGTGAGCTACGATGCTGAACCACAAACGATTTCACTTAGCCAACTTAAATGCCAACTAACTACCCAATTCTCATTAAACTTTGGCCATTACACTCCAAACTCAATTGCAGCTAAAGTAGAAGCCGCTTAATGTGCAGCAAGGCAAAGAACAAGACAATGATGATAATGATGATGCTGATGATGATGATGATGATGATGACGATAAGGAATGAAGGAAAAAGAAGTGGCATAAAAATTACAAATTAAAAAACGCTTGAAAATAATAATAAAAGCCAAAAGCAGACAAAACAAAATACGAAAAATGCAGGAAAAAACTTTTTTCAAGCCAACAAAAGCTAATTAAGCCATTGCCATTGCCATGGCACAGACAAAGACAGACAGAGAGATAAAGAAAAATAGAGAGAGAGAGAGAGAGACAGAAAGCAATAGCAACAGAGAACGAGACAAAAACGAAATGCAAGGCGAGGGAAAAACTAAAGTAAATTGAAAACTAGGCAAGCAAAGAGGAAAACTGCAGCTCAAGGAAGCTGTTAAATAGCTTAAATGGCGTTGAGCGTGTACGACATGTGTTCAGCAGCAGGAAAGAAGCACAAGGAGAAGGAGAACGAGAAGGAGGCAAAGAAATTCAGGGGTATTCAGGGGGAAGGAGAGACACTTTCAGCTCAGTGTGTAGTCGTGCTCAAGTCGGCTTGCTGCCAGTCAAACAAATCCATTTTAAACCTTAAGCCTTGAGTAAACAACACGCACACACACACACGCTCGCACACACGCTCGCACACACACACACACACGCCCACTTTTGGAATGGGCGTGGCAAATAGCTTGTGCCATTCTTGGCTGCATTTTGTTTGTGTGCATAACAAGCAGAGAAGCAGGAAATTGAAATGAAATTGTAATCCTTATTTCTCAAGTGGGTAGAAGTGCTTGAAGCAGCACGAGCAAGAGCGAGAGACAGCGAAAAGAAGGGGTAGAGGGGTAGAAGGGTTACCAGCGCACGTATGCATATTTATATATTCGTATTGGTTGTGTTTGTGTGTGTGTGTTGTTGTTGTTGTTGTGAAGGAGCTGCAGTTGAACGACAGGATGCTCACGCGGAAATGCAACCGCTAAGCAGACGTTTCCTGGCTGCCAACATAACAGCAAAAATAACAACCACGATCGTGCAGCAACTGTACATCAAAAGGGGCATAACAGTATTTCTATAGCTTTTGACCAGGCCATAAGTTTAATATGAGAAATGCATAACAATTTCAATTAAGATTGCTTTGAATCTCAACGAACCTAGTAGATAATCAAAGAAAGATAATGTTTGCCTATAAGTGGGCAGCGCCTTATCAACAAGTTGGCAGTCAAGCCACACAAATTGCGAGATTTCCACAATACAAATGTCTGGCAACTTTGTTATAATAACCATAAAGATCTAATTGCTGCACGAGAATGTCAGCTGGGGTGTCTGTCGTTAAGTTGGCAGCTCCCTATCCTCAAGTTGGCAGTAAAAGCCATTAAAGGCAGGCAACACTGTAATTTATTTGTACCAAGAAGATGAACATTTGATAGCTGCATTAGCAGTACAGTTGATCCACCAGTTTTAGAAGAGCTTTACCACTCTGATTGTCAAAGAAAAATATATCAATATCTTATATAGATATATATATTTATATCTTATCTATTTCGCTGTTAAATATTATAATTGATATATTTTATTTACAGCAACAATATGTTCAAGCTCTGATTGAGACTGACATTAACAATATGAAGTAAGAACTTTGAGTTCTATTTAAATATTCTAAAAAGAAAGAGTCTACAATCGTTGTCGCTGTGTTCATTTCGCAGCTTTTATTGTTGGTCCTTGAACTGCAAATCGACAGACGCCTAACATATCCTGTGAACATGCCGATTTGCTGTGTGTGTGTGTGTGTGTGTGTTTGCATGTGTGTGTTTGCATGTGTGTGTGTGTTTGTGTGTGTAGTTTGGCACAAAGTTAAGAACGACAATGGCGAGAACGAGAAAAAATTCTTTTGGCTGACTGAAACTGAGACGAAGATGGAGACGAAGATGGAGACGAAGATGGAGACGAAGATGGAGACGAAGGCGGAGACGAAGGCGGAAACTGAAGCTGCAGCAGCTGAGCTTGAGGTCGAAGGCAGCTTTTGTTTTAGTTTTTGCCTGCCAACTTTGTTTATGTGTTTTTTACAACTTCCTGCCTTGTTTATGTCCCAGCGACGTCTGCACTTTTAATCGTCGTCTGTGCTGTGCTTATTTGCTTCCGTTTTGCTCCTTGCCTCGTTGTGGCATTCAATTTTTTCGCTTCGTTCTTAGCCCGCGCCCCCTGCCCCCTGCCATCGCCCTGTCAGCGCGCCCGACTCTGGTGCAGACTGCAAGTGTCTGTTGTGTCGCTGACATGTCTAAGGAGCATACTCTTGGCCTGGCCCAAAGTGGCAGTGGCAGTGGCAGTAGCACAGTGGCAGTAACAGGAGCAGTTTCGATGCCCGCTGAAGGGATTGAGCAAGGGTGGGGCTATGGAAAAAGAAAACTTTACAAGTAAATGTGACAATGAACAGACATAAACACGTTTTGGCTGCACAAAACTGTTAAACGAGGGAGATCCGGAGAGGGGGCAGGCGAAGCTCAGCTCTGTTTGTCTTGTCTTGAAAAAACAACACATGTATGACTTAAATTGTTTATAAACGTGTGTGTGTGTGTGTGCGTGTGGGTGGAAAAAAACTTTTATGTCCAACTTACAAGTGGGAGAGCGTAAAAAATGAGAAACAAAATTGTCAACGGCATTTTACGGTTTCCTCGTGTGCGTCACAAATTGATGGAAAGTTTAATGACACGTTCGATTAAAAGGCGTCGTATTGAGCGCCTTGGGTGTGAGTAAGGCACTGTGAGTGCACAACGGGGCGTATGCGTCATTTGACAGATATATGAAAGCCTTGAAGTGCACTTTATACAAATGATAAGCTTATATCTTAATGCTTGGCCATATTAATCACATATTATTGCGCTTTTACAGAATTATTCGGTTAAGGAAAGGAGTTTCTAATTGCTTAATAATATTTAATAACATTAATAATTAAAATCTTGTATAAACGATTAGATATGAGAGAGCGTAAAATATCTATTTACTATTATTATTAATATATATTATTATTTCTTACTTTACTTTACATTCAATTATTAATTATTATTATATTTACACTTATAATGATTTATTTATTTGTTTGTTTATTTATTTATTTATTTGTTCATTTATTTATCTATTTACTTATTTATTTATTTATATATTTATTTATCTATTTATATATTTATCTATTTATCTATTTACCTATTTATCTATTTATCTATTTATTTGTTTATCGAGTTATTTATTTATTTATTTATTTATTTATTTATTTTTTCATTTATTTTATTTATTTATTTATTCATTTATTTATATATTTATATATTTATCTATTTATCTATTTATTTATTTGTTTTTTTTTTATTTTTATCTATTTATCTGTTTATCTATTTATCTATTTATATATTTATATATTTATATATTTATCTCTTTATCTGTTTATCTATTTATATATTTATATATTTATCTGTTTATCTATTTATCTATTTATCTATTTATATATTTATCTATTTATCTATTTATATATTTATCTATTTATCTATGTATCTATTTATCTATTTATCTATTTATCTATTTATCTATTTATCTATTTATCTATTTATCTATTTATCTATTTATCTATTTATCTATTTATCTATTTATATATTTATCTATTTATCTATTTATATATTTATCTATTTATCTATGTATCTATTTATCTATTTATCTATTTATCTATTTATCTATTTATCTATTTATCTATTTATCTATTTATCTATTTATCTATTTATCTATTTATCTATTTATCTATTTATCTATTTATCTATTTATTTATTTATTTATTTATTTAACTTTTTATCTATATATCTATCCATTTATTTATTTATTCATTTATTAATTAATTCATTTATTGATCTATATATTTATTTATTTATTTATTTATTTATTTATTTATTTATTTATTTATTTATTTATTTATTTATTTATTTATTTATTTATTTATTTATTTATTTATTTATTTATTTATTTATTTATTTATTTATTTATTTATTTATTTATTTATTTATTTATTTATTTATTTATTTATTTATTTATTTATTTATTTATTTATTTATTTATTTATTTATTTATTTATTTATTTATTTATTTATTTATTTATTTATTTATTTATTTATTTATTTATTTATTTATCCATTTATTTATTTATTTATTTAACATCGACTAATGGTATTCGACCCAAATATTAAAAACAAAATTAAGCCAACATATGTATAAGGTAATTATAAAAGTATTTCATTAAATAACTAAAGTTAAAGTTATATTTAAAATTCAAAAATGCTTGCAACATTGCAGTAGAGATTGGGCAAAACCCAGTAAAACTTAATCACATCAGTAAGTATTAAAATAAGTATTAATTTAAACAAGCCAAATAGTTTAGAAAGTAAGAAGATAGTAAGAAGAGAGGACTCTTAGTTAATTCACGAAAAACTCTGTTATAAGCAATACAAAGTACTCCAAAAGGTTCATGCAAAGCGTAGTTAGTAGATACAATAAGAGCAAGAGGGATAATGTTGCAATAGGCCTAGAAAGAGCTAAGAAATTAATTCGATTTAATAACACATTGGAGTCAATTTCCCCATTAATTAGTTTAACTACACACAACACAGCCAGCATGATGAGGCGATTAGTTAGAGACGGAATGTAAATTAGCAAGAGTCTACTAGAGTAAGAGGGCAGATCAATGCCAGCAACGCAGTCAAAGCCCCAAAGAGCGATACATTGGAATCCAATAATAAAGAGATACGATCGTTAGTGAAAATATTAAAAAGGAGAGCCACAAGATGGCTTAAATTACGAATAAATAACAATAATTAAAGCACTTAAGAATTACTTGGGAATGTAAAGTCAAAGCATAATATAATTTGGAATAATTTGTAAATATTATTGTATTTATTACAAATAACCTCATATTCTATCAGAAGAGTATCATTACCACATAGAAAGATCGATAGGAATATTGTATAAAAATATCAATCGCGTAGAGCGATGGAGACTGGTCTGTGGCTTAAGGTCTCAGCACTTCTGACTTTTTGGTAAATCTGCAAGTGGCACATGGGAAACCGCAAGCCACTTGAAGTTTAGGCTGGGAGCTGCGAGGCAAGCCCACACACACCACACCCCACAAACATTTTAGCCAACTGGCAGCTGTTACCACATTTCAAACAACATATGCCTGGTGCCAAGATGACTGCTTGCCTGCGCCTGGCACTTTCTTATGCATAATACAATTTAGCCAAAGTTGCAGTTGCAGTTGCAGCTGCAGCTGCAGATGCAGATGCAGTCGCCATTGTGTTGGCTTCGGGCGATGCCAGCTGAATTCCATCAAGTCTCTAATACAATTTGTAGCAAGTTTTCAGCGTTCAGTTGCCCCGAAAAATTTACTCATCGTTGGATTTTAACAGACCCAGCGGCTAAGCAAATCAACAGCGAAGCTGCAGTTGTTGGTGAGAGAAGAAGAAGAAGAAGAGCTGAGAACTGGGAACAGAGAACTGAGAACTGAGAACTGTGAGATGCTTCTTAGTCAGCCTCGAGCCGTTCATCAATTTATTTAAATTTTGTGTAAGCCACAGAAACTGACAGCCGGCTGTCAGTTGCTGCGCTGGCCACCGCAGAAACTTCAGGACTCCCAGCACAACCCCCCCGCAGACTTGACTCAACTTGACTTGACTTGACTCACTAACAAAATTACGGCCAGAAAGCAGCTTGCCAGAAAGTTACAGATGCAGTGCGACCGAGGCATACAAGAAGCACTTTCCACTATTAAATCATATTTTGCTGTTATTGTTGTTGCTGTTGTTGTTGTTGTTGTTGCCTTCATATGCCGTGTCTGGGTCTGAGGCGGAGTCAGAGTCGGAGTCAGAGTCTGAGTCTGACTTTTATGCCGTCTGCATCAGCTTCATCCTCATGCGCACATAATTTCTACTTATGTACTTTGCTGCTGCCTCCCATATAAAATGTATTTTATAGTTTTGCTAAAGAAGAAAAAAAGAAACTTGTAAGAGCATTATACTCAAAGTTTCAATGTGCATTTCAATTACACTTTGGCGCAAAGTGTAGCTGGCGTGGCATGAGCCAGAGAGACAGAGCGACAGAGAGTCAGAGAGCCAGAGCGACAGAGAGTCAGAGAAAAGTGCCAGCAAAATAATAAAAAAGAAAGCAGCAAATAGTGAGTAAAATGCTGTGGGCGTGGCTGGCCAACACACATTACACACATTGTAAAATGTCAATGAGTTGTTGTTGCAGGACGAAAGAGAAGGAGCTTGTGCTGTCTTCTAATTGGAGTCTAGTTTTCTCATACGCCCTGTTGTACGGTCAGCTGGCAACGCTTTATCCCTTTGTCAGTTGCTAATAAACAAGAAGCTACCACATAAATTGTTGACATTTCACCAACAGTTACACGGCTGCTGCAACTGACAGTGACAGGCAGACCGAGAGAGGAGTGTGAGAGAGTGTGAGAGAGAGAGGGAGGGGAAAAAACAGCTGAAACATTTGTCAGACGTCAACTGGAAGAGTGAAGAACTCGCTTTGATGATGGATAAATAATAGTGTTTACTTCAAGATAAAGAGACATATCGTTGGAGAGGACTATCAACTAGCATAAGCGAAGTACAGGATATGTTATAGGGTATATTTAAGAGGTTGAGAATACTCTCTTTAGATTCGTGTTTGTATTTCAATCGATTCGAATGTGATTAATAGAAGAATAGAAGAATAAGCTTAAGAGACTTTCTTTATATTTATTATAATTAAAGAAAATGTATTCTGCTTCTTGAAATCTTAAAAATCTTAAATAAATGTAAATTGTTTTAGGTAAACATTTTGTTAGTTTGTAAATTCAAATTGTCCAAAAGTTTTTCTTTATAGTTTAGCTCATGTTTGAATGAACTTGTTATACTCAAAATGGCAATGGATATGCAGCCTTATTTAGTAATTTTTATTACTCATTAATTTTATCTCTAATCTCTAATATAATAAAGGTAGTTGCTATATAATTGCATTTCAGACAATTCAAATAACCCAATAAAGTTAACTATTATTAAGGATATAAATAGTCTACGCCTTACAATTTTAATAAGCTAAATATGCTAGAAGTTGCTTAAGATTATTTGCTTATAAATTCAATTTATACTGAAATCCTTCTTTATAGTTTAACTCATGTTTGTAGGAACACTAATTCCAGTTCTAATGTGCTTAAGAAACTCTCAATATAATTGCATTTCTTAGACTGCGAATAACATTATTAATTAAAATACAAATAGACTGCTTCTCAAATTTGAATAAGCTAAAGATACAAGCAGTTGCTCAAGATACAAATACTGTTTATTTATAAATTTAAATTACCTAGAAATACTTTCTTTACAGTTAAATCCGTAATCTTTTGAAAGATCTAGATATGCTGAACCTTGTAAGGATACAGAGTAGATATTAATTAATGTAATAACAAGTTAAATATACTTTCTTAACAATTGCATATCTATCAATTATAATAACCTAATCACATTAACTGTTGTTTAAAATACAAACACATATAATTATCTGCATATAATTTATAGTTTAACTTCCTACAATTTGTATAAGCTAAATATATTGAGGAGTCATTCAAGCTATGCTTTGATTCAAGCTATAATAAGTCAAACATTATAGTTTTTAACCCAAAAGAATAACAACTTTCAAAACTCAAGCGCCACAATTGGCTGCCAGCCACTATCAGGAGTGTCGCTCTGTCTCAAATGCTGGGCGCCTGTCAACGTCGTTAGCCTTGTCTCTATCCCGGCCTTGGTTCTAGACCTTCTCCCCGTTTTTTTCTCGCAGTTGCTGAAGGAGCTAGTGCGAGTTTTATTTATGGCTGCTTTCGCACGTGCTAAACCCTTTCGGGTTATTTTTTTGTGTTCAGCTTATCTCTGCCAAGACAAAGCCATTGCTCCTTGACTTGAGGGCGGCCTGGCATGTCAACAGGCGGCCACAACAGGCGGCAATCCAGCAGCTTGTCCTCGACGTCCTTGCTGCTCACTGTTGCATCCTCTGATTCTTTTTTTATCTTTTAATGGAATTTTAAAATCAAATAATTGGTTTTGTTAAATTTTCAGTTGTCCGCAATGGCGACAGCGAACTGATGCTGCAGGTAAACGCAGAGGACAACCAGACTGCAGGACACCAGGACGCCAGGACAACAAGACAACAGGACAACAGACAACAGGATACAATGGCAGCCACATGGCGCTTTTTCCTAGTTGTTACTTAGTTGGTTGGTTATGCAGCATTTATCCCATCTAACTTATCGTTAACCGTGCTATTGCTGTTTATTGCAGTGAAAAGGATACGTGATGTCCTTGTGGTCCGATTACATGGCAAATGGTGTTTAGCTATTTGATAGATTGCCATTGGCGGCAAAGATTCGCATGCAATTGTAGCATATATATGTTAGATACAGTTCAGTTTGTACTCTGCTTTCTATTATCGATTAATAGGTATAAACTTATCGATTTATTAAATAAATATTTCAGGAATCGCTAAGAATTATAATATGTTTCTTAGGTAAAACTATCTGTTTCTACACGCTTCGTTTGCTCTGCTTCAATGGATACCTAAGTAAGCAGTTATTGATATACATTTCGAATGATCTAAAACCCAAATTCAATCATCTGTAGAGATCTGCTGAGATCGCTCTCCATATATCAATTTAGCTTACAGCATATTAGTCTAAGTTCCTTTTGTTGCCGGCATAAATATATTTATTGAATGTTTAAAATGAAAACACAATTTCAATTATAAATACAGTGATAAATATAAGTAAGCAAGTGGAATATCTGTAATTCCCTCGCTTTCAGTTAGTCAATGTCCTTGTCAGCTTTCTACATCATTTGCCAGTTCTAAACTCCCCTATTTGTGGGTCTTTGCCTCAGCAGGTTTGGCATCCTTTGCAGCAGCAGCAGCTGCTGTGGTGGCAGAGGCTTCTGTGGTGGTTACAGTCTCAGCCGTGTCCTTAGCAGCCTCAGGAGCTGCAGCTGCTGCCTCCTTCACCTGATCAACTGTCGCATCAGCAGTTGTGGTTGTTATGGTAGTCGCAGCAGTTGTTGTTGTTGAGGCCTTCAGTCCCGTTGCCTGGTTGGCATGGGTTGTATGATTCAGTGTGTCAGCTCCCTTCGTATTGGATGTCACCCAATGGACAACATCGCCAGGCTTAGCAGCAGCCTGATGTTGGCTGTGATCGGCCAAAACGACAGAGATCACGGCCACAAAAGCGAACAGGCAAATAGTATTCATGTTGATCGAAGTTTATATTAATAAATTATAGAAATAAATTCAATTTGCTGTTGTCGATTTCGCTGTTTGCGCTGCACTGGATTCTCTGCTAAAGTTTTGCCTTTATATATACCACAAAATGTCCATTCATTAGTTTTTCAGCTGTTTACGAGTCGATCAATCCAACAGAGAATACAATTTGCAACTATTTGTACAGTCACGCTCGCTTTTATTAGTCAGTCTATTTACTGGGTATTTGTTCAGCTGAAGCGCACAGAAAAGCTAAACTTCATTGGAAAACAAAAAAGATACCCTTTCTACACCTTGAGAAGTGTTCAATCATTCATTTAAGCATAACGAAAAAGCAATTGTAAGCTATGAGCGCTAGATGGCGCTAGCACTCCCTTAGAGTATTTATTTAGAACTTAAATGAATTCAATTCTTCAATATTCATTACCTAATTGTTATAAAATTTCGAAATTTGACAATAAATACTGGAAAAATGATAAAGAAATAGTTCGTACGCCTAACAGTGTGATATAAATTAAAGCAATTTGAATATTGCCAAATCTGAGACTGATCTCAATACTATTCAAGCGCACATTCTCTCCTAGGACTGAGTTTTATTCGTGTGAATTGAATAAAAAGCATATAATGGAATAATGGAATCCAGTTCAACGAAATTATAAAGTCATAAATTAACTTTAAGATGCATTTGGCCACAATAAATCATGAAATATTCGCAAAGCTTTGATAAAACTTGAGTTTCCATTGTTTCAGTTGATGTTAAACAAAATCCAAAGCTTCTGCTCGTGCATCAAACGCACTTATAACTTTTGTTACGAACAACTTGCAGTATACCCCGCACACCTGCAGAACAAGAAACTTGACCTGTATTAGTCAGAAAGTTAAAAGCAGCTGCAACTGCAACTGCAACTGCATCGACAACATTTGCATTTCTCTAGGTAAATGGAACACAATGCGAACACTGCGAGCACTGCGAACAACAAGTGTAGTAATGTACATAAATCAGCAATGCATACAACAAATATGCACATATATGCACATATATGCACATATACGCACATATATGTATGTGTGCTGCTCTCATATTTATATTTATATAGGCGAAAAGAAAGCAATTTGAATGGAAAAACGAGGCGAGCAAACAATTTGCCCCACGGCGTTGACGTTGAAAACGACTTACGCAAATGAAAGTTGCTAAGGCAAATGTGTGTGTGTGTGTGTGTGTGTGTGTGTGTGCGACACAGTTACAAACTGTGCTGGCAACAACAACAACTAAAGCCAGTCCCCGCCTGAAGCGTCCAGAAGTCGTTCAAGACCAAACCGAGAGAGCAGACCAGAGTCCAAAGTCCTTTTGAGAGTTGCTACTTGAGTAGCAAGTACGTCAATATGGAACAGCTTAGAGTGTCCTAGTATTTGTGTGTGTTTCTGTGTGTTTGTGTGTGTGTGTGTGTTTGACAATGTCATTCGTGCGTGGCAGCAGCAAAATCCCTTTTTGCTCCAGTTTCCCGCCTTACACCATTGTGCGCTATATTTGCCAATTCACGTTATAAACTTGTTTTCAATTTCAAATTCAACTGCTGTCCTTGCAAGTTTGCGCCTGGATACAGGATACGGGCTACAGGCCAGCAGTGGCTACAGACTGCCACACACACAGGACTCTCCGCAACATTTGTAGCCAAGACACATGCACTTCAGTGGCAAGCAGCATCAGAAGCTTTTCACAAACTCTCTGCCTCTCTCTCTCTCTCGCTCTCTCGCTCTCTCTCTCTTTCTCTTGGCAAAAGTTGCATTTGCATGAAATTTCTTAAGTCACCCAACTCGTCTGCCCTTCCCTTTTGTACCCCTTCTTCCAGAGGGGTGCAACTCTACCCGCACTCTGCCTGGCACTCATAATGGCTGGACGTGCTCTCATAAATTGCCTCACTTTCCCCACATTTTGATCGTTTCATGTTCCCCATGTGCGTCTGCCCTGCATTTTCCATTTCCCATTTCCCATCATTTCTTTTCTTTTATTTGAGCGCATTTCTATGCGAAAAACTTTTCGAAAATGGAAAAAGTTTTATAACATCCAAGCATGTAGTTATTAGTAGCCGGAAGATCAAATCTTTAGTAATTTGCTGAAATTAGCTTAGCCAAGAGATAAACGCCAGGTTTTCCTTTCTCCAACTCTTCTATCTCGTGTGGCAAAATTTGTATGCAACTGAAACTCAGTCACAACTTTAACGCTTACAAATCATCTGCTGTTTTGATTATTTCCAGTTGGCTTAGAGTAGCAAGAGAAACACTTTCCCTGATAACTCGGTGATCTACAGCTCAATTCTTAGATATTCTAAATATTCCAGCTCAATTTAAGTACTATAAATACTTTTCGTTTACTTCATTAATCGATATTTGCAGAATATTTTTTTCCCGATGTTTCAATCATTTCGATTTTAAATTCATCGAACATTGCAAATTTATTGAGATTTAATTACTATATAATATAAAATAGAAATAAAAACATTGCAAAATGTATGTTGATTACAATTATTAAATTAATTAAGAATATAGAGAAATAGTTAAATTATATTAAACTTACACAGATGTTGATATATACAAAATTGAATAATATAAATAATTGAATAATAATTGAGCATGAATCAAATATAATTTCTTAAGTTATTTATAAGTCTTTCATCTATTATTGTTGAGTAAGAAGTAAGAAACTTTATACTTTAAATAATGTAGACATATAATTTAAAGATATTTAATGAACATTAATCAATTTAAATTCAATTCTTCGATCACTTTTACTACTTGCATTTAATTCCGAGTTTTAAATTCACAGAATACTTCTTACTTCTTACTTCTGAGTATGAATCATTAGCAATTTCTTAAGTTACTTATTTGTCTTTCATCTATTATTATTGAGTAAGAAGTATAAAACTTTATACTTTAAATAATGCAGACATATAATTTAAAGATATATAATGTACACTAATCAATTTAAATTCAATTCTTCAATCACTTATTCAACTTGCATTTAATTCCGAGTTTTAAATTCACAGAATACTTCTTACTTCTTACTTCTGAGTATGAATCAATAGCAATTTCTTAAGTTATTTATTTGTCTTTCATCCACTATTGTTGAGTAAGAAGTAAGAAACTTTATACTTTAAATAATGTTGACATATAATTTAATGATATTTAATGAACATTAATCAATTTAAGTTCAATTCTTCGATCACTTATTCAACTTGCATTTAATTCCGAGTTTTAAATTCACAGAATACTTCTTACCTTTATATTTGAAGTGAATGCTGTGGCGAGAGTTGTGTTCCAGCTGATTTGCGAGTGAGTATTTTGCGTTTAACCAACCATATGCGACTCAAATGGCAAATGCCAAATGGCAAATGGCAAATGGAAAATGGGAAAATTGCAAGAGTCTGGCCAAATATAAAATGCCAAGTTTACGAGCTGTAAAGAAATGAATTTAAAGAGAATTTACTTTTTGGGAGGCGAATCTCATTGAGGCGTATCAAAAGCAGCAGGTGAATTGAGTGTAAATAATGCTTAAGACTTTTAATCAAGCCTTTAAATTCAAATACAATCGCTTGCTGGCCAAGTGTGCGTAACTCTGTGAATATCTACAAAAAAATACAAAATATCCAAGTTCAACTGAAATTACATATCTTTAAGAAACGCCTGCGAAAGCTTAGCTGAATTTTAAGTGATTTAAACTGTACTCAGTTGTCACAAGCCAAAAGGTATAGCAACCACGCCTTCTGCATGTGGTTACTTAGACAGAGCCAGAGCCCGCAGCACACGCCCACTCTTACGCCCACTTGTGTTCTCCCTTTTATCGTATATGTTGCTGCTCACTTTGCATTACACAACAGACTCACGGGAGGAGACGGCGAGCAAAACATGAGAAATTTTAGCAACAATGTTCTCGTATTTTTGGAAGGTACAAAATGCTTTAACGCAAATACGCTGGGCACACACACACACACACACACACACACGCACACACACACGCACATACACATGTGTACCTCAAAGACATTGCTTAGCAACAGTTATGCATATTTTAAGGACTCTGTCGCTTGTCAGCATCCATTCACGAACACGTTATCGAGCACTTTGTGCTGCCTCAAACATTTTTAAAGTTCATGTAATTCGCGTATCCTTGAGTCGCCTTTCGCTAGTCACTTTAAGGCTGCCAGATACCAATTGTAAAATTGTTCTACGCACACAGCAAGCGTTCAATTTCCAGCATGTGTGTGATATTTCTCTACTCTCTCTGACTGTCTCTCTCTCTCTATCTACACCTTCGCATATTTGTGTGTCACTTTGGCTATTTGTGTTATTTTGATGGCCAAATGCCTTTGGCTAATAATGTTAGGCAACGCCAGCTGAGAGTTTTCCTAAAAGCTATGAAGATAGTTTACATTGTCTTGTGCGAAGCGCACTGATTGACATTTTTGGCATTGCGCATACGCCCAGTTGACCTGTAATTTTGGGTGCCAGGTCAGATTGAGCTTCATAACTGCAAAATTATTGATCAGCATTTGTTTATAGCGCACTAGAGTATTGCTTTAACCTAAATTAAATTAATTTTGTATTATCTTTATGTAGATTTGTATGTAAAAGTTGATTAAAGGGCACTAGAGTATTGCTTTAACCTAAATTAAATTAGTTTTTTAATATTTTAATGTACATTTGTATGTAAAAGTTGATTAAAGGGCACTAGAGAATTGCTTTAACCTAAATTATTAATTTGGTCTAAATTAAATTACTTACTGATTATTTTAGGAACTTATTTTCATTTTATTTATTATATTAATAAAGTGATTTACTTATTTAAATATTTGTTATCTAATTTTAATATATATAGTATATCTTATTAAAAGTTTTATTATTCTAATAATTATTATAATTTTGTATATATTTAATATTCATTTCATTTCTTTTCTTTTTATAATTATTTATTTTACTTTTATATTCAAACCCTTCAGTGCTGAGTAAATCTGAGTGTTAATCTGCAGCAGCTAAGCAAACAAATTAAGAGAAATCAACACACACAGCTTTAAGGGGAATCTGCATTATTAACGAACTTCACTATTGTGGCTTGACAACTAGTCAAGAAGTCGATTTCAATTCAATTAATCTACTCTAACCACATTGATTAATTGTGTTATTGCACTTTCTATTAAATTTGCTACAATCTGCAAAATTAACTGTGAGTTCTGTTTGATTTAAACTTAACTTAACTTAAACTTAACTTAAACTCAAGCTTGTTTTGCCAATTCTAATTCTAAGCTGGATTTATAATTTCGCTTAAGCTGCGCCCAAATGCCTTCAATTATGCTTTCAACCTTTTGTAGCAGCGTATGCAACTAATGTGGCAGGTCTTCTTACAGTTACTTTTGAAGCAAACCCTTTCAGTCGCCCTCCCTTTCTGCTCGTGACCAAGCGGCAAGCGGCTTAGAACTTAATTTCCTGTTTCCAGTCATAACCTGGCCTTAGTTATGCTACCTTTCAGTCTCAGGCTACACACGCAATGCAGCTAGGGAAGGTAGGGAAGGTAGGGTGGGGGGCAAGCGCAGCAGAAAAAAGAAGTCAACACACAAGTGTACAAAGTCACTTAATTAAATGTTGCTCATACGACACGTGGCACATAGGAGCGTACAAAGCCAAAGTTGCTGGCAAAGTCGCAGCACGTTGGCAAATCCTTTGAGTGACTTTAAGTCCTACAATCTCTCCCTCTCTCTCCCTATCTCTCTTTCACTCCCTCTAACACCCATCCCACGCAATGTCCCCTATGTAAATACACTTAGCTGCTGGCAGCAACACCTTCAACAAAAGGGCCAGACATCCTGGCGACTCAGTCGTTCCCAGTCCCTCTTCCTGTCGGCATCTTCGCACAAGGCATTGCAATTTTCGTTGCACAAAATCCCCTAATTAAATGTAAATTACAAAATGCTTCAATGCCAAGTGACGGCAAAAGTGGCGAGCAAGTAGCAAGTAGCAGGCAGCAGGCAGCAGGCAGCAAGCAGCAAGTGGTAAGCGGCAAGTAGCATTGTCATTGCAATGCCAGACAAGTCAGCTTCAAGCTGCAGCTGAAATTGTAATTTTCATGCTTATTACAATATTTATGCTCGCTAAGCAGCCAGGAACATCCCCAGACTCAACTCGACTTGACTCAACTAGACTTTGACTTGACTCGACTTGACTTTGGCTTGTCTGTGTCCTGTTGCCATTTGACTTCTCTATGCTACTTTTCTTTTTTTTTTTTTGTCTCTCCTTCTCTCTTTTCTTGTGTTGCTCTCCTCGTCGAATTGTTTTCTTATCATTAGCGCTGATGAAATGTAAGCCAAGAAGCAGCAACTGACGTCAAAGTTTCGTCCTTGCTACGTAATGGCTGCCATTTCCGTTTTAGACGACACGACAGGACACGACACGACACGCGCCACCAAAGCCAAACCAAAGCCAATGCGAAAGCCAATGGCAAAGCCAAGTGCCAGACTATACCAGAGTATGCCAGAGCACTCTCCGGCGGCTCAGCTGCCCCAGCAGTTTCCTGTTCCTTCGGCTCACTTTCCGCCCTTTCGCCCAGCGGATGGCAATGTCGCCGCGCGTCTCCAGAGCTTAGGTAAATGCAAATCCTTTTACTCCGCGCTTGAGTCCTGCTGCCAACTGGCAAAGTGAGACATTTGCATTAAATTTTCAGCAATAGCGGCAACCGAATTGAAGGCAGCTTTAAAACCAATAGAGTTTCGCAACATTTAATGACAATAATTAGGGAGTAAAATTATTAAATATATTTAAAATATAAGCAAATAATAAATATAATAATAATTCAAATAAACTTGCGCTCAGCTTTCCCTTAACCGTCAAAATAATCTATTATATTGTTAATATTTTATCACAAAACATCTAACATTAATCGACTGAAATTATAGTTTAAATACCTACATAGTAATAATTCTTAAATATTTATTAAGATTTAAATAATTAAGATTAAATTTCACTTAGTTTTCCATAATTATTCTTAAACATTTATTAAGATTTAAATAATTAAGATTAAATTTCACTTAGTTTTCCATTACAGTCAAATAATCTATAATATTATTTATTTTTGATCACAAGCATCAAAAATTAATCGTGTGAAATTATTGTTTAAATCCTTCATAGACATTATTGTTAAATATTTACTAAGATTTAAATAATTAAGATTAAATTTCACTCAGTTTTCCATTACAGTCAAAACAATCTATAATTTTATTTATATTTTATCACAAAGCATCAAAAATTAATCGTGTGAAATTATTGTTTAAATACCTCCATAGTAATTATTCTTAAACATTTATTAAGATTTAAATAATTAAGATTAAAGTTGCAGCATAAAAATGTCAAGTAAACAGCAATAAAATAAATTTATTTTATAATATATTTATGTAACATTTATGAATTCTTAATAATTATTTTAATGTTTATACCCGCAACCTTAACTTAATTGATTTATTATTTAAGTTTACTAGATAAATGTTACTTATAAATTCTTATTTTATATTCTACTAATTTTCTGCTATAAATTCACTTATAATTTGTGTATTTCTATTATATCTACATTTTTCATTTAAGAATTATAATTCCCAAAATTATTTTAAAACTGTATGTATTGTGAATTAATTTAAAAGTGCAAAATCTACTAGAATATATTAAATGACCGCCACGAAAATGGTCTAAGCTAATGAATATGTCTTAAACTCGTCAGCTGGAACAGCTTCGATAACAACAAGGAAAAGCGTTGGAAAACTGCTGCCGCTATAAACCTAAACAGGCAGCAACCATAAAATTGAGGAGCATAAATCAAAGCGAAAACTATTTTCATTGCGGGAGACAAAATCGAACGCTGTGAGGAGCTGGTGGGTTGGGGGAGTGGAGAGTGAAGAGTGGAGAGGGTAACCATTAAACCGCTTGCCATTAAAAGGCGGCAGTAAAAGCTTTACAAAATGGCAGCGCCACGGCTAAAAGCTGAAGCCAAAAGATTGAAGCTCAACTCGGTGAGAGGTTGAGTGTCTGGCAGAAGGCGTAATTGGAAAACCCAAAAAACCAAAGAGGGAGACAGCGAGAGAGAGAGAGCGAGAGAGCGAGAGAGAGAGCGAGAGAGAGAGCGAGAGAGAGAGCGAGAGAGAGCTAGAGAGCAACGGGTGAAAAGTAAAAGTCGCGAACTTTTTGGTTCTGCCTGACTGCGTGTAAACCGCACGCGTAATAAAGTTAACGCTCAAAAAGGCGCACACACGTATGGGCGTGGCACTCACACCCATACACACACATACACACAGAGTGAGTGAGCTCGCTGCTAGACCAGAACCAGACCGAGACCAGAGCCGTGCGGTTTAGCAATTGCTGCAAAATTTGACAGTTTTCTAAAAATTTTCACAATTAGATGCGAACTACGACAATTGCGAATGGCTGGCAGGCACAGAGAGGGTGCGGCAAGAGGGGGAGCTGTGTGCTGGCTAACGGTTTGTCGCCGACAACAAAACTCTTAACGGTACTCTCGTCAAGTCACTGATTCAGTTTCAGTTTCAATTCCATTTGCAGAGTCTGTTGACAGCGCCTACAGATTTTTATTGCCTCTGACATTTGGAGAGCATTTGATGTTTATTGAAGTATTCGTGAGTGTGTTGGCGTATGTGTGTGTGTGTGTGTGTGTGTGTGCTTGTGTGAGTTTGGTTAAGCGGTCGTGCGGCAATAAGGCAGCCGCTTCATTGACATGTTCACATTGTTGCCGCTGTCACACGTGGCGTATGCGCGATGTGAATTTGGCAATGTTAATGATTTGAGCAGCAGCCGCAAGTGGTATGCAGAATGCTGGAGAAGGGGGCTAACGAGCAGGGGAAATTTCGGTTTTTAGTGCCGACTAAATGAAATAGTTTAGAGGGAGGCCCCCAAGTGATGCGGCTTGGGTTCGACTTGTCTGTGTGTGAGCTTGTGTGTGTGTGTGTGTGTGTGTGTGTGAGCGTGTGTGTATGTGGGTGTGTGTGTTTATGGTCTATTAATATTCAATTGTGAATGAAAATTTGTGGGTTAAATGTTTCCCAAGGGTGCAATTTGAATGCTGTGAGTGTTGAAATGCAGTGAAAGTTTGAAGAAAGTTCTGTGGTAAACTGACTGATAAGCAGAGATGGAAATTGAGAGATAATGGAAGAGAAAGGGTAGTAATTTGAAATGAGAACACAATGCAAACTGAACTAGCAATTAACTGATAATATAACGACAGCTTAAATCGACAGTTGTGTCTCTTTGTCTTGGCAGCTGATCAAGAAATAAACTGAGCAGTGAAAGCTAATATAACAATAATAATATAACAGTTAAGTATTGTAAATAAATAGAAATATAAATGTTTATAAATGTATAAATATATATAAATGTTTTCTCTTTGGAATTGATAACTATCGAAGCACAATTCTAAGCCCTTTTGGTTGAGTCAATTGATATCTGCGTTATCTCCGCAACTCTTGAAGATTATCAATAGTTTGCATTGCTTTTACACCGTTCCTTTATGCACTGCGTCTTTATACCTTTCAATTTCCCTGTTGCTTAACAGTTGTCCACTTTATTTCGCTAGCCACAAGAGTTTTTTGCGGTGGCAAGCACCCTTAAATGGGCGAAAGGCTAAAACAATTGACCACTAAGCTCCGGCGGAGGCTGCAATCTCGGCCCGAGTCAAGCGGGTGGAAATTCAGGCTGTGGGAAAAGGCGAAAACTATAAAAGCCGAGCACTTACAACGACGCCCCAGCACTCGACAACAATTGCGACTATTAGGCCAAAGCTGCGTGGCACAAACACGTTGTTGCCACAGCTGGGGCTGCTGCCAAGATGAGAAGTTGTCCAATCGCCCATTGGCTGAGACAATAACCATAAAGGACGCGAACGAAGCCGCGAGACACGTGCGAGTGCTCGATTATTGACACTAGGGGAATGCAGACACAGAGAGGGGGGTGTACTAGTACTATAACTAAGAGCGGGGAGAGGGGAATGGAGAAGTTTTGAAGCACATTTACGGGCGCTAAAACTCAAACAAAAGCAGACGCTGAGGCGGCAAGGAAACTGAAGAAAATAGCGTTGGAAAATTACGCAAAAATCGACAGCACAGTAAGAAGAACAAGAACAAGAACAAGAAAAAGAAAAGGAAAAAGGGAAGCAGACGAAAATCCATGAAAATGCCAACGCAGCACAAAACAAAATACAAAAGTTCAGTTTGTGCTGCGCAGGGCAGGGGATAAATTGAAAAGCAGTGAGAACACACATAACACTTGCTAACAAGAAGTGTTTGGCGTTGACACGCGTACACACCAATATAATACCCCAAAACACACACACACACACACACACAGAAGCACACTCACATAGCGATACAGTCATCAATAGCAATTCAAAGATAGCTGTACAATTGCTGGGGCAGCCATTTTGAGTGCCATTGACAGATTTCCCTTTTGATTTGGCTGCTCATGGCCAACGCAATAGGCGCCTTTTCAAGAAGTGGGAAACAGTTGTTCATTTGAGTGGAAAACTTCAATTGCCAACTGCGTAAATTACTTATACTTGGTAGAATTTAGAATACGAATATAAAATGTGAACAACACTTGGATTTATAATTACTTTTATAAATTAGTTGACAGCTGAATTTCATAAAGATAAAGCAACTAATTCGTTTATATATTTATATATATGTTTTATTTATTTCAACTTGCTTAACATTTATCTATTCCTTACAAATACATTTAGAGTTGATAAAGATAAAGCAACTAATTCTTTATACATATCTGTTGTATTTCTTTTAATTAGCTTAACATTTATCAATTCTTTACAAACACATTTGGAGTTGATAAAGGTAAAGCAACTAATTCGTTTATATATTTATATATATGCTATATTTCTTTTAACTAGCTTAAAATGTATCAATTATTTACAAACACATTTGGAGTTGGTAAAGCAATGGAAACATATTTAATATTTCATTCAACTTGCTTAACATTTATATATTCCATACAAATACATTTAGAGTTGATAAAGATAAAGCAACTATTTCGTTTATATATATATATATATATATATATATATATATATATATATATATATATATATATATGTTATATTTGTTTCGACTTATTTAACATTTATCTATTCCTTATAAATACATTTAGAGTTGATAAAGATAAATCAACTAATTCTTTATACATATCTGTTTCATTTGTTTTAACTAGCTTAATATTTATCAATTATTTACAAACACATTTGTAAGAATTAATTTCTCATTAGATATATGAGATAAGGTTTGCTCTGTGAATTGATTAATTTGCTAGTTAATTAGCATAGAGCATTTCTAAGTAAGCTGCAAATGAAGCCTGTTTACAACTCATTAGTGTTAACAAGATAAAATAACTCAATAGGACATCGAAATCACAGTAAACAACTCCTTCCCATTTGATAACTAGATCTAATTTAAACTGTTAGTATTTCAAACTTAAAATTATAAACAAATGAATTTACTCCATCAACTGTCGTTCAACATCAATGAGCTTCAACTGCAACTAGTTGCAACTTCAACTACAGAGTTACTCATAGATCTTTAAGTCTTGCGCAACAAATTACTTCAATCAAAGTTGTTCGCTCAGTTGCTTGATTCATTCTCTGCTTCAAGAACATCAATCACACATTTTTTTCTACTTTGTTCAACTGTCTCAGCCTCAACTACAACATTTACTTAGTACTCCAAATTCGAAACAAGACTACAGAAACGAAAAACGTTGGCGCCAACGGGAACTCTAGGAAAGTGAAAAGAAAAAAATTAAAAGCATTGTTCAGGGTATTTTTTCTGTCATTTGCCAAAGATTTTCTTTATTTTCCATTGAGTTTCCTTTTGCGCGTCGTCTCAGAAAAGTGTCGGACAGAGCTTTGTCGAGAGCGGCGAAACTTGTGTAAACAAGGCAACAATTTAAAAAGCAATAATTGAAAACCTTTATGGCAGAGCGAATAAAAGTTTTGTCAGCTGTGTAGATGCCACGCCCCCAGTCAACAGTCCACAGCACACACACACACACACACCCACGCACTCACACAACTAAAGCGGACAAATGCTTATTAAAGTTTAAGAGAAAATTCCTGACTTTTTGTAGCATACTTTGCGGCGTTCGCTAAGCTGATTAAACGGGCAAATTGGCAATAGACACGCCCACATAGCGCCCACATGGTGAATAGCGGCAAAAAGCGGCTGAAAGCAGCTGCTAAGCTCCAGCACGCGTGCATTGAAATCAGTCGAAAAACTTTTCCTCCGCCGTCACGCCCACAAAAGCAAAGGAAAATGCCAAAAAGCGAGTTAACTAAATGCCATGAGCCAAAATAGTCGTACAACGAATCGATTTCGTTAGTTGCAACTTACTCTACCTATTCTCCTATTTCTTTCTCTTCTTCTCCTCCTCCGTCTTCTGCTATTGCTTTGCTGCTTGTTCTTCTCTCTTTGATGGAGGGGCGTCATGCTCCCAGTTCTCCTAGGCGTTGCCAGTCAAATTTTCGCATGTGCGAGCCAAATTAGATAGCATTCAAAAGCAATAAAAATGAAACTTTGTGCAATTGGCAACAAAAGGCAGACAGAGGACTTTCAGATCCGGAAGTGGCAGTCCCATCCTAAATGCTAAAGCCAACTCGACAACAACAAGTAGAAGCAAAATTGCTAAATAATGGCGTAGGTGGAGTTCTTCTACAAACTGACTATTTGTAATTGTAGTGCAAGGATAACAATCGGCAAATAGATTGCCATAGAACTGGCAGCTGAGCTAAGCGTGCCATATGCAAAAGCACTTGCAATAACCCAGCCCAAATAGGGAGAGAGGGAGAATATATAACAAACAGAGAAACAGTGAGAGCTGTGATGGAGTTGCAAAATTTGAGAAGTTTTTGAGCAATTTTACAACTCAATTGGAGATATTTAGTTTGATTGATAGATGTTAATTTATTGAAATTTGTTTTCTTTTATCATAAGTCTATTATTAATCAATTTTTTATAATTATTTACTTAAATTAAAGAGCAATTTAAATATATTCAAAGTTTTTATGAACTCTAACTAACCAGAAGAAACGTTTTTGCACAGCGTGCAGCTTGTGAAGCAGCAATAGCGCCATCTAGCGCTCATATGCATAAGTGTACATGTTTATAAAGCATTTAGATTTGTATGTAGCTGCGTTAGCTTACATTAAAGCTGATCGTAGTGAAAAGCTTATCATTAGCAATTGCTAGTTGTGATTTCTCATTTTATCATTAGTTATTATTAATCTTAATCTCAAACTAACTTAATTTCTATATACAAATCTTATAACTGAATACTGAATAGATAAATTCAGTTGAAATAAAAGCGAAGGCTGAAGTCAGCCTTTCTTTTTCGCTTTTCTTTTTTCAAGTCACAGTCTGAGCCAATCAAGCATTTACAAACTATTTAAAAAACATTTGTGTTAGACGAAAAAATACGAAAGGGAACGCAATAAACTTTATTGCCTCGTTGCACAACTATCGAAGTTGTTTTTTGTAAGGATTTCCGTTTGTTTTGTGCGAAGGGCAAGCCAGGTCTCTGTCTCTTATGTCGTTCTTGTTGTTGTAGTTGTTGTTCTTATTGTTGTTGTTGTTGTTATTGCAGCTGCTGCTACTTTATTTGAATTTGTCTAACGGGCGCGTAAATAGCCTTGAGCAGAAGGCGGCAGCCATTCAATTTTCAGCTAGCCCCCTTCCTCTTGCTCTTTACCCATTTCACATGTTCGAGGGCGTGGCAGTCGGCCATGTTTCTTCGGGGTGTGTGTGTGTGTGTGTGAGTGTGTGTACACACATATGTGGTCCGGAAGTGGCTCAAAGTCATATCCTGTGTACACCAGCGTCCGTTTTGGCTGCACATTTGTGCCTCGTTTTTAGGTTTCCCCTTCCTTCCTTGCCCCTACACCCCGCACCCCTTCCGCCCACACTTCCACCCTTTCCAATCTTTCTTCTAAAATAAAAGCGCGCCCAATTCGCACATTCATCAAATCAAAAAATACAAACTTGTGTGCTCGCCTCGACTCTGTTACGGATTTGTGAGAACTCTTTGCTTGTCAGAGAAGGTTTATCGATTGGTTGGGGTTTAGTTTTTGAAGGTTGCCACAGTTTGTGGCTTATTGGGCGTATGGCCAAAATGTGAGCAGACAAGAGTTATTTGCCCTTGAGCAATTTCATAGGTTTTAAATGCAAATTAAGTGCTTTTAAATGTGGAACAATGACACAAGCTTAAAGTTATATGAGGAGGAATTAATTCATTATAAACTGTGGTAAGATGAAGACAAAATCTACAGAAGATAATGAAAGCTTTTCTTATGCAACTTTGTAGCCCTATAGAATCCTCTGAAGATTGATCCGAAGTTGCTCTACTTTCCCTCAATTTTGAAGCACTTGAAACTATTTTAATTATATTTATTACGAACGTAAATTACAAACATTTTAAAAACTCATTTTTGTGGCCAACTAAATTAAGATTAATTTATGTTATTTATACTAAAAATACAAATTAAAGCTGCTCCCAATAAACACATATTGTACTGTAAGTTCTCGTTTTGTATATAAGAATCTTATCGCTTAAGATTAATTACCCACAAGCTGAGCATAAATCTTTTAGCAGCATTAATCACATACGTTTATCAGATGTTTTTCATCAATGGCAACAAAGAGAGAGCCCGGAAAATGATTATGCCTCGTTTTGATGCAATCAAGCAAATGCAAAGTGCAACAGCATTAGGCAGGCAACAAGCAAAAAGCAAAAAGCAAAAAGCAACAACGACAACGACAACATTTCAAAACAAAATTTTTAATGTGTTGAACAACAATTAAAATCATTTTTACACAAGAAAATGATTAAATTTAAATGGTCAACGAGCACGAACGCAACAAACGCTGACGGCGAATGTAAACTAAATTAGAGTACCTGCATTTTATATAAAAATTAAATTGGAAATGCAGCCAGCTCACGTCACAGTTAAAGAAACTGGCGGGGACGATGAGGAGGGAGCCTATTGTATGTTGAGGTGCGCCTGAAAGTATGCTTTAAATTAAAACGAGCCACAAAATGAGGCAGCTGCACGACACACACGCTATGCACACAACCACATAAAAGAACATAAAATTAATACAATCACACACTCAAGCACACACATACAGCCACACACACACCATACACACAGCAATGGCAGTCACATTGTTTGCGGTCAAGAAGAAGAGAAACCCAACCCAACCCAACCCCAGCCCAAAATAAACTAAGCATATATGGCGCCAAAATGCTTAGCGCTTGACTAAAATGTTGTATATGAAAGGAAATTAGTAAGGCTATAAAATACCCTATAATTTCAGTAACTAAACTTTGCGTTTAAAGTTGAATCAACAGGTTTATATTTGTAGTTCTGTTTACTCTAAGCTAACAAGCGAAATTGTTAAAATTTAAGTTTATAGAATACTTAGATTTATTAATTAGATAATTATCTCTTTAATATATATTTCAATTTATTTATATTTTTGTATATTAATATGTTTAGCTGACAATATCAAATTATAAAATGAGTAAATAAAAGATTTACTAATTTTATTTTATTTTAAAACAACGCATAATATGCTTTTAATTATAAAATATATTTAGATCTACATTTTTGACTTTAATTTATTGAAGAATGGAAATTAAAGGAAATTAGTAAGGCTATAAAATACCCTATAATTTCAGTAACTAAACTTTGCGCTTAAAGTTGAATCAACAGGTTTATATTTGTAGTACTGTTTACTCTAAGCTAAGAAGCGAAATTGTTAAAATTTACGTTTATTATTACATAGAATATTTAGATTTATTTATATAGATATTAAATATTTGATTATTTATTCGATAATTATCTCTTTAATATATAATTCAATTTATTTATATTTTTGTATATTTAAATGTTTAGCTGACATTATTAAATTATAAAATGAGTCAATAAAACTTAACTGATTTTATTTTATTTTAAAACAACGCAAAATGTGCTTTTTAATTATAAAATATATTTAGAACTAAATTTTTGACTTTTATATATGGCAAGATGAAAATTAAAGGAAATTAGCAAGGCTATAAAATACCCTATAATTTCAGTAACTAAACTTTGCGTTTAAAGTTGAATCAACAGGTTTATATTTGTAATTCCGTTTACTCGAAGCAATAAAGTAATATTGTTAAATTCTACGTATATTATTTCATTTAATATTTATATATATATTTAATTATTTATTATATAATTATCTCTTTCCTATATATTTCTATTTAATAATATTTTTGTATATTTATATGTTTAGCTGACAATATCAAATTATAAAATGAGTAAATAAATGCTTAACTTATTTTATTATATTTTAAAACTATGCAAAATGTACTTTTTAATAATAAAGAACTTTTGTTCTTAATAAATGAAAAAATATATTAATTGTCTTTTATATCATTTTCTTAAATTGAATTTAGCAAACTTCTTTTTTCTTCTATTTTCTAGCAATATTCTTTACATTTGTTATCTTGTATCGAATAGCGAAACACTCGCTCTGAACTAGAATGCTTATAGCGTATTCAGCCCAAAAGTATGCAATGCTTTTTCAATGCCACACAGTGGCATATCAGTGTATCTATGTGCGTGAGTGTGTGTGTGTGTGTGAATGTACGTGAAATTAATTTGTGATGTCCGTTTTGCTTGTTGCTGGAAGCATAAATCTGTTGTGGTTGTTGTTGCTGCTGGTCGCCTGCATCAGAGCAGAGAAAGAGAGAAAGAGAGAGAAAATGCTAGCAGCGCCTTTGCCAAAAATGTATGCTACAAATTGCCTTAATTCCCCAACGAAAATAAGTTATTCCGTTTATTTCGTGTGTCGTTGTCGTTGTCGTCGACGCTTAGCGCTCAACGCTTTTCATGTCCCGAAAACTTTTCGCATGTGTTAAAATTAAAAACTTTTCTTTGCTGGCTTTGCTCTCCTGCGTGTGTTGAGTGTGTGCTGCGAGTGTTTTTATCTTTTATCTAACTCTGGTCAGCAGTCTGCATTCCCATCGCTCACTTTGCTCTCTCTCTCTCTCTATCTTTCTTTTCTATTATATTTCCCTGTTAGCTTGCTTGACATCTCTCTCTCTCTCTCTCTGTTGCTCTCTCTCTCTGTCTTTTTTTTTACTCCTACTCTGCATGTGGTTAAGTAAATTTGTTATTTTTCTTTCTGTTTATTTTCTTTTTTATCTCAATTATTTAGTCAAGGTCAATTTGTTAGTGTGTCTCCCTCTCTCTCTCTCACTTTCTCTGTGTGTGTGCTCTAAGGTGCGGCTCGCACACAGGACACGTGGACTGCGTGTTTGTCCTTTGCGGCTTGCATATGTTAGCAGCCTGGCAACCTGGCGACCTGACAGCCTGGCAGCCTGGCAAATGCTTTTGTGTTCAAGCTGCTTCGAGGTTCGAGTGTTGTCACGTGGCTCCGTTTTAAATTGAGTTTGCCCAAAATGTGCCAGCTCGAGCTGAGTTTGACTTTGAGTTTATTGTTTAGGCCATAAACTGGCATTTGTTGTGGGCTTTTGTTGCTCTAATTGCTATGGGAATTGCTGCTGGCCACATAAAACACACGCACACACTCAGCAAAATATCATTAAAAACGAAATTAAGTTCAACATTAACTCGCTGTTTGCGTCGAGGTCGCACTCAAATTTCGAGTGCAAACGCTTAAAATAATATCATTTTGACTGAATGCTGAATACCCTCAGACTTTGTATTTTATAAGCAAGCTTAACCTGCTCGTCTTATATTGTTTAATTGCAATTGTTGTCACGGATTTATATATTGAAGGAAAGGAAAGTTGAGGAATCTTGCACAATAAGTTTGTTCAGTTTCATTCTATCCTAAGCTAATGATCTTGCTAGTGTTGGCAAGGCACACTTGATAGGAATATGCGTGCAATTTAAAATCTGCAGAGTTGCCAGACTGCTGAAAAATGAAGCACAGGCAAGTCAATGCATAAATCAAAGGTTGTTTCAGTTTAAGCTGTGTTTAACTATTATTTATGAAGCGAAGAACTTTATTAAGCTGCAGATTTATTAAGATGACTTTGGAGAAGCTTGCTTAACTCAAAGTTATAGAGTTGCCAGCTTGTTTTACTACAGATAGATGTCTCTTACAATTCTAAAACTATTTATGACTAAACTTAGTGCTCTAACATCTTAGTTAAGATATTCGATCTCTCCATTCCTCAGCCTTATAAATAGACTCAAGTAAA
This sequence comes from Drosophila macrospina, assembly GCA_035042075.1. Lineage (NCBI taxonomy): Eukaryota > Metazoa > Arthropoda > Insecta > Diptera > Drosophilidae > Drosophila > Drosophila macrospina. The sequence goes on from JAWNLW010000591.1 coordinate 934,036, forward strand.
CCAGAATAACAAAAGGCTTATGTTACTGCAGGCAGACTAGTGTTGGAAAAGTGCTGAAATCTGTGAAATTTCAGACTGTTTAAAGTAGAATTTAGTAATATATATAAAGAGATATGCAGCTACTGCCAGTTCTTAGCCCACAGTCATGTTTCACGCTTATTTCTCATGATTAGCATCAGGTTGGGGCTAAGCAGATGCCCCAATGCCATTTTCTGCTGCTTGCTTGCACATTAGCACTGTCCGAGAGCAGAACTCTTTCGCGCTTTCCCAGACTGGCTGCTTCTTCACTCTCTCTCTCTCTCTCTCTCTCTCTCTCTCTCTCTCTCTCTCTCTCTCTCTCTCTCTCTCTCTCTCTGTCTCTCGCTCTCCCTCTATATCTGTCCCTCCATCTTTGCATCTATCTACTCGGCAATTTATCTACATCCACCCAACATTTGCCCCACTTCAAATATGTACAAACCTTAATCACACTTTGTGATGCTGGAGCTGCACTTGAAAGGCAGAGAGGAGATTGGGTATAGAAATTTTCGCATTACTTGTGCAGCAGGCGAGAGCTATAGTATGCAACATAATTTTTAACCTTACCGCCGCGGCATGCACATAAATTGTGCAGTTACCCAACACTGGCCACGACGCCATTGCCACCTCCATTTGAAGATTAACGCGCGCGCGAGCATAAATAACAAGCGAGCGCAACTATTGAGAAGGCGGCAAAGAAAATGCAACAATGGCGAAAGGAGGCAGGCAAGCAACAGAGGAGAGGAGCGGGAAGTGGTAGGAAAAAGAGAAGTCAAATTTATATTTCATAAGTAAATCTCACGCCCTCCCCTCTCCCTCTCGCTGGGTTTCTCTTTTGGTATAAAAAACTTTGGCATTACGTGCCAGAGCAGCCGAAAAGTCAAAGTGACGGCAAAGTCAACAAACGAAATTGCAACCCTGCAGTTAGCTTTGCGAATGAGTTGCTCCAGGCCCACTCCACCCATTTAATCTCTAGAGAAAGCGAGTGAGAGTGAGCGAGAGAGGGGGCGAGACAGAGCACGTCTGAAGTGCTAGCAGCATCCTTAGCTGAATGTAATAAAAACCTGAAGTACGTTTGTTTGATAATCCCATTTTAATATTTATAGTAATAAACGCTTTTACGCGTTGGCGCTTCGACTGGAATCGTGTGGCCACGCCCACCATTTGAGTCGAGAGGCTGTGCCATATTGGCCGCCTGTTGCCCGCCAGCATTGCCGTTTGAATGTCTTTTATTAGATGACTTCTGAAGTCCTTTTCTTTTCTCCTTTTTTTGCTCTGCCCAATTTTATTTATTTATACGCGATTTCTGCTCCTCACTCGGCTGTCAAATCACAGCGAGATTTTGCTTAAGCTAAACTTGCTGGCAAAGTCCATTTCGCTTATATGTCGAGTCGAGTCGTCGCATCTCACATCTCGATTACTTTTGCAGCACTTACATATTTGATTTGTGCTGATTGTGTCTCAAGACGCTGGCGCACAGTTTATGTTAAGTCAATTTTTATGCAGTCGAAATCATCTGCTTTGCCATTGTCTCTGAGGCTGAGTTCCCCCTTTCAGCTGCTTTTACATTACTTCGAGAAAAGGATTGCAGACGGCAGAAGGCACAGATGTATAGCTGGTAGCTTAGCTTTGATAGCAGAGTCAATCCAATTGTGTTAGTCTCGCTTTGAACTGACAGCCAGACAAACAGACAGCCAGACAGCAAAGCAGCTGCATTTACTTGATGTTTCACGTGGCGTATGCGTAATGTCGTTCCCTGATTTACTTAGGCCAGCTTGCAGAGTTACTTACATTTTAAATTGATAAACTCGCATTGCTTTTTATTTCTACTTTAGTTTTCTTGCATTACAACTAAAGCAAAGCTCTTTCTATAAGTTCCTCTCTCGCCTAATAAAAACTTTCCTTTTAATTGTTTAAATATTAATTGTACTTTCTTGTTTTTTTTTTAACTTTTTGTTTAATAACTTGTGTCACTTATTATTGTTATTTGGCATTTAAATGTTGTCAGTAAATAACTCACAAGCTTGTTTACAGCTTTATTCGTATATTCACAAGAGTTAACGCAATAGACAAAACTTATACCTGGTGTGAAACTAATTTGTTACAACTAAACTGCTCTAAATGTAAGGTGATGTCGTTTTATCGGAGCAGGCCTCATATTTTTAATTACACGCTCGATCGGACGCCTCTTGAGAGTTTAAATCAGGTGAAGGATTTAGGAATCCTTCTTGATCATAAATTGAGATTTGATCTGCATATTTCTTATACTGTCAGTAAGGCTACTCAAGTACTTGGGTTCATCAAACGATGGTCTAAGGAATTCGACGACCCTTATACGACAAAACTACTTTATATTTCTCTTGTTCGGCCTATTCTGGAATACGGATCTCGTGTGTGGTCTCCCCAATATCTCGTACACCAGGACAGAATAGAGTCTGTACAAAAGAAGTTCTTACTTTTCGCGCTTCGCGGCTTTAACTGGGTTGCTGGTATTGACCTGCCCTCTTATTCCAGTAGACTCTTGCTAATCAACCTTCCATCTCTAGCTAATCGACGCATCATGTTAGGTGTGTTATTTATTTTCAAACTAATCAATGGTGAAATTGACTCCTCTATGTTATTAAATAGAATTAATTTCTCTGTTCCTTATAGACCTACTCGCAACTTTATGCCTCTCGCTCTTAATGCATGTACTACTAACTACGCTCTGCATGAACCTTTTCGAGTACTCTGTGCTGATTATAATAAACTCTTTCATGTATTCAGCTCTGAGTCCTCTCTTCCCAGTATCAAGTTGCTCATCCTAAACTATTTAGCTAGTATACACTAACTACATTTATATACTTTGTGATCTGATTGGGTTTTTCTGGGTTTTCCCCAATCCCCGCAACAAATGTTGGATCAATCAACGCTTTTTTGATTTCCCCAGATTTGAAATTTTAAATTTAATAAATTTAAATTAATCTTATTTTAAACTTAAATTTTAAACTCATTTTTACACTTAAATTTCATTTGTAATTATTTTTAATTTAATTATCTTAAGATTTTGATATTTAATTGGGTCGACTGCTGTTAGTCGACGTTAAATAAATAAATAAATGAAATAAATAAATAAATAAATAAATAAATAAATAAATAAATAAATAAATAAATAAATAAATAAATAAATAAATAAATAAATAAATAAATAAATAAATAAATAAATAAATAAATAAATAAATAAATAAATAAATAAATAAATAAATAAATAAATAAATAAATAAATAAATAAATAAATAAATAAATAAATAAATAAATAAATAAATAAATAAATAAATAAATAAATAAATAAATAAATAAATAAATAAATAAATAAATAAATAAATAAATAAATCAAATAAAAAAATAAATAAATAAATAAATAAATAAAGAAAAATGAGTGTCGGTTGATAAAACTAAAAGCAAGAAGCGCATTTGCTGCATCTTCCCTATGAATTCTATCACATCTTGTATTTAATCTGAAGATGAGTTGATGAAGCTAAATTCCTAATTGCCCCCTTGACTTAACTGACCATTGAATGCGCATATACAATCGAGACTATACATCCAATTTATTTAAATATTATATATTTAAATTATCTAAAACTGTATAACAAATAAAATCATAGATGTATAAGAAGTCAAGCCCGCTATGCCGCGGAAATATTAACTAGCTGATTTATATGTGTATTCATAGAAGAAAACAAATCCATTGTCACATTAACTGCAACTTACTTTCGGTTGGTGTCGCTCTCGGCGCCTCTGCTCCTTGGGAGGGAACTTCACGCCATTTGTAATCAATGTCGAAATAATATGGCGGTTTCGTTTACGTATTTTCACTGATTTCCCAATAGCAGACGGAGCACCCACAACTTGGCGATAGTTTTCTGTTTGAAATGCAAGCTGCGTGGCAACTTGCCGCGCTCTCTCCCTCTCTCTATCTATGTTCCTATCTCTGTCGCTGTGGCAGGCTCTAAGGCGGCCGCCAAGGATTTGCCGAGATCTCAAAAAACTTGGTCCTCTCGCCGGGCTGCTGCTGCTGCTGCTGCTGCTGCTGCTGTCCTGGCAGCATTATCTTTTGGCAATGCCAAACACTTCCGGCGAACGACAAGAACGATAAATTGTTGCGGAAAAGTGTTAAGCGTGGAAAAGTTCAAGCCAAAGTTTCGAATTGTGCGCGCACTTTTATTTAGGGTTCATTATGCTTTCTTATGCTGCCACTTCTTTCCGACAGCCTCCTCTGGCTGCCATTGTTTGCACTATTGAAAATAATGATTACATGCTTACATTTTGCCTCTTTGCCTCACCTCTCCACTGCTTCCTCGTTGGTGTGTGTGTGTGTGTGGCAAATTATGCCCAGACTAAAGAAATTGGCCAAAGCGAAAACTATAAGCCGATTATCAGCAGATTTCACTTCATTTTCTTTGCGCTTTATGTGTTTTTCCTTTATTTTTTGCGGTTCGTGGTTCGTGCTGCTGCCCAATGAGGCACACAACGAGATGAATTGCTGTTTGAATAGTTACTGAAAGAGGGAAACAGGACAGAGCCAGCACAGAGGCAGCACAGAGGCAGGAGAGAGGCCCCTTGGGGGGAGACTCGACATTGCATGTCATCAGAGTTATTAGCACTAATGCTCTATTAATGGGCCGCATATTGAATGGACCGTTCAGCTTTAACAGGTAACAGAAGCAGCTGAAACTGTAGCAGCTGCCAGTTGGCCAGGTGGCCAGGTGGCAGGGGTTCAATTAGACAGCCCCAATCTCGGATTGAGGTAAGCCTATCAGTCTCCTGGGCATTGGGATTTGTTAGCCAAGATTGCATTAGCCATGCACTTTGAACATTCGCTGGGGTTGCTAAACCGTTTACCAAAACTTATTTATAGCATGGCCAGGGCCAAATTGGTAGTCTGTCAGTTGCATAATTTTAAAGACACGTTAACATTTGGCCAAATCAAAAATGAAATAAGCTTCAATTCAATCATCAATCATTTTTGTGCATATTAAAAATATATTGAACTGAAACAGCTGCTGGCATTGTATATTATTGTTTGATGGATTCTTAGCAGAGAAATGCTATTGTTGCTCATCAATCAATCGTCAAGCTAATATCAATCATTTAGACGAGACGAGAAAGCCTAAGCTAAATAATTGCCAAGCATTGATAATTAATAAAGAATTTTTGATAAAAATTGGTAAGAAAATAGTAAAAATAGTAAGGCAAATAAGTTAATAAGAAATAAGAAAGAAGATATTTTGGTAAGTCTTTCATAGAACCTGTCTAGAAAATATGTATTAATTCCCCTTTAAATCTCAAGCAATTCTTTTAGCTTTTGTTTGCTATTTATGCCAAGTTTATTCCTATTTCCTCAGTATAGAACTTGTCAAATTATTAATCTAATTCTCTGTGTAACTCCTTCTAAATCGAATGCATTATTTATTAGCATCTACTCACAATTAATTTCTATTTCTTTTCTTAAACTTCTGAACTTCATTCCAAGAAAATTTATTTATTTATTTATTTAACGTCGACTAACAGCAGTCGACCCAAATTAAAAATCAAAATCTTAAGATTATTAAATTAAAAATAATTACAAATGAAATTTAAGTGTAAAATGAGTTTAAAATTTAAGTTTAAAATAAGATTAATTTAAATTTAAATTTAAAATTTCAAAGCAAGCTAAGCAACTGCCATAATATTCAAATGAGAACTTCTTCTGCATCTTTACAACTTTCATTCACTCTCAATATCATTCACACAGGTAAATCCTTTCTTAGAGTCAAAGTTCTATGAAATTGAATTGCTGAGACTGATACAGAGGAGAGTTTTGTAATAACTATTCAGCATATGAGTGAGTGTTGAAGCACTCATAGGGCGTCATTTTGAATGAATGCATGTGTTGATTGAATAAAAATAGATATTGATATACTACTCGTGTATATTTATATGTGTATATTTCTACAATGAATGCAGCGCTCCTTTCATCAATGGCCAATTGAGCTGAGCTGAAAGGAAAGCGAAAACTCCGACTGAGACTCAGATACAAATCGCCGAGTGCACGAGCAAGAAGAAGAATGCAAGTAGTAGTGTCCTGTGTGGTAGGGGGTAGAGGGTACACTCCGCCCCTCTCCCAGCCAATGAACCGAGGCAGCTATGTAATAACATTCGCAGCTATTTAGAGCAATTTCTTGCACGCTTTTTTCAAGCAGTCGCAAAACTGTCAAAGGGAAGAACGACGTGACACAAATGAAATGTAACAGCAACAAAGGGCGACACGTTGAGCGGGCTAAGGAGATGGCTAAAATGGTAAATGGGTGGCAGGGGGGAAGGAGTGCGGGAGAAGGCTAAAAACTAGCTGCTTTAACTTATTTCGAAGGCTGTGAGTGGCTCTTGAGCAAAGGAACTTGTCATGAGAGCTTCAAGGCATACAATTTTCATTTCCGCTTTTATTTGCAGTGCGAGCCAAAGGCAAATACCAAGTCATAGAGTAGTGGATTGGAAGGGTCGAGTCAAGGGGGAGGGGGCTAACAAATACCTTGCTGTAAAGAAAAGAATTTCTTTTGAGTTACTTTAGTGGGGTAACAAAAAAAATAAAAGAAAAGAAAAGGAGACGAAAAGAGAGCAAAGGGGAGCGCAAAGAAAGGACACATGTGTCCTGCTGGCCCAGGACAAAGTTTGCGCCATTTGCGCTGCCTTAAGGTGTGTTTAATGAAAAGTTGCCAACTAGCAGAGTCCGGACACATTAGAGCTGCAGCACAAGTAGAAGTAGACGCCGAAGAAGCAGAAGTAGAAGACGGTGAAGACAACGAAGTAAAAGCAGCTGGACCAGACAATAGACAGACAATGGTCCAAAAGGATGCAACTGCTGCTGCTTCCCCCTGCTGCTGCTGCTGCTTCTACTGTTGCTTCAGGCTGCATCAATATCCTGTTGCCATTTTGCGCTATTTACAAATGAAATACGCCGCAAGTTTTCGAGCCAAAGTAACCACGAAAATTAAACTTTTGCCTCGTTTGTGTTTTGTCAGTACACAGAGTGGGAGGCAACGATGGACAGGGAAGTAGAGGGATAGGTGGATAGGCGGATAGGGGGTACAGGAGTGAGGGAGTGGCAAAAAAGTTTGCACAGAAAGAAAATGCAATGAGGAAAATGAAATTAAAATGGAGCGAAGTGAAGAACCAACAAGGTGCAATTGAAGTGGGCATCCATAAAGTGGATACCACAAAAATGAGATTGTCTTCTTGTGCAAATAGCGGAGATTGAAACGAGCTATCATCCACAGCGAGCATCCAATAATTTACTGGATAGACAAACTACAACAGTTTATTCTGGGGAAAACATGAAGTTGCTTGCAACTCTAGTTGATTAAGCAGAGCAAGAAGAAAGTTGTATAAAATAGTTTAAAAATTAAATAAATTTATATCTATTAAGTTTAACACAACCAAAGAATTCTCACATCATTTATTATGCATTTCTTCAGAGTTTAGCAAACGCTTACAATATGTTGCTGCAACTTGTGAGCAACTTTCAACATAATCATCAGTCACACAATTTGTAAACATAAAGGAAAAACACATTTCTATCAAGTCTACAAGATCTAAACAAACTGTAAAAATTACAATGCCATTGAATAGTCGTTGCCTTTGGCCAAAAAAAAACGAAAGACGAAAGACGAAACACAAATAAATGTGGGAAGAAGGAAAGACGAGACAAGTAAACAAAATCTGTAACATCAATTTTTGTCAAGTTTTCACGCGGCCAACAACAAATCAGATGAAAGCATTTGTCTGAGTATTTTGCGCCTAAAAGCATGCAAACAATGCACTGAGAGAAAACAATTGACAGAGTTTAATTAAGATAATTGAAATGCAAAATATAAATCAAAATAGACTTCGAAAACAATTGCAAAAGCTGTGCTAAAGTATAAAAAATGCCACAATAAGCTAACGATCTTTAGTTCTTTATTTAAACTATGTGATTTTTGCAGTGCAACTCGTGTCTGGACTTGTTTAGACAGAGGATTGTTACGCACAGTGCGAGAAAGAAGTCAGTGGACGTGCCAAGGCTTTGAATGCCAAGTGACACTTGAGTGGAGTGTTGGACAGCCGACCCAAGGGGGTTGTAGCTAAAGGCGGGGTAGACAAGATTTTTCTTTGGTTTTTCTTTAGAAAAATCGATGAGACATCATGGCCCAGTCAAAATGCTTAAGGCAAATGGCCAGCACTTATTAAATTGCAAATATATATACGTGTTTTGACGGCTTTAAGACGCAGGAGAGTCGAGCTTTGATTGATGGCTGTCCTGCTGACGCTCTCGTCAGCTGAGAAGTTTAATAAATGAATGCGGTTTTCTATGCGAGAATGTAACGTTTGAAGTTGATCATAGCAACATTTGATTAATTGCTTTGGGCGTAGACCACACCCACTACAATCCT